>RJWM01044440.1:0-13271 GCA_004363535.1 Dasyprocta punctata | reverse complement strand
TGAATAAAACAAAGCATGTCTGACAGTTTCTTAATCTTCTTTAATGAAAAATATGTTTTTCCTAAGGAGGGAGGGATATTTCTTTTTCTCTGCTTTTTTTAAAATAGTGGATTGTATTTATGGTGATCATGGTTTAATCATGATTAATGTTCTTGGCTTCGAATACTGCACATCTAAGTATCACTCAGGTAGATGCCTAAGGAGTTGAATAACACAGGAAACAATACGGAAAGGCTACAAAGATGATGTGAGTAGTCGCAATGGAGCAGTGTTGCTGAAAGTATGCAGAAATCACGTTTTAGTACTTGTGAATATTGAAATTCAAAATATAAATTGATTACAGCTTACCTTCCTGTTTTTGTTTTTATTCTAACCATTTTCTTTTTTAAAAGGTGTCCCAGAAATGGGGAAGCACATAGTCTAACAAGTGTCTCAGAATTCCATCTCTTAGGTCTGTCAGATGATCCAGATCTGTAGCCCCTCCCCTTTGCTTTCTTCCTGTTCATGTACCTGGTCACCATACTTGGGAACCTGCTCATCATCCTGACCATCTGCGCTGACTCCCACCTCCACACCCCCATGTACTTCTTCCTCTCCAACTTGTCCTTGATGGACATCTCTTTCATCTGTGCCATGGTCCCAAAGATGATTGTGAACATTCTGACTCAGAGCAAAGTCATCTCTTTTGTGGGCTGCCTCACACAGATGCCTCTTTTTCTTCTTTTTGGATGCATGGATGACATGCTTCTGGTTATGATGGCCTTTGACCAGTTTGTGGCTATCTGTCACCACCTGCACTATTCATTCTTCATGAGTCCCTGCCTGTGTCTTCTCTTAGCATTGATGCCTTTTTCAGTTAGCCTTTTGGACTCTTAAACAATTTAATTGCCTTGCAATTTACATACTTGAAAAATATGGAAATTGCCAATTTGTTTTGTGATGCTTCTCAACTTTTTATTCTTGCCCGTTGTGATAGTCTTATCAGTAATTTCATCAGATATTTTGTTGTTTCTCTTTCTGTTTTCTTTCCTATCTCGGGAATATTTTTTTCTTACTTTAAAATTGATTCTAAGCCGGGTGTGGTGGCACATGCCTTTAATCCCAGCACTCGGGAGGCTGAGGTAGGAGGAGCCTTGTGAGTTTGAGGCCCGCTTGGGCTACAATGCGAGCGCAAGGGCGGCCTGAGCTACACAGTGCGACCCTGCCTCGAAAAACCAGGGCCAGGAGTTTGGCTCAGTGACTTAAGCGCCTGTCTGGCAGGTGCGAGGTTGTGAGTTCAATTCCCGGTGCCAAAAAAAAAATTGATTCTAGACTGCCTTCCTGCATGCATGACTGGCATGGACCCCAGGAGGAGAGAGAAATGGGCTTTTGGGAGCCCGCCCAGCCGGGCCTGAGTGCCTCTAACCAGGAGACAAGTAAGACTGCCTTCTGGGGGCCTGTGTGACTGGTGTGGACCCCAGGAGGAGAAAGAAATGGGTTTCTTGAGAGCCTGCCCAGCCAGGCCTGAGCACCTCCAACCAGGAGACAAGTAAGACAGCCTTCCAGGGGCCTGCACGACTGGCGTGGACCCCAGGAAGAGAAACATGCCCTCTTCTCCGCATATGCCTACTGGCGCATGGGCTAAGAATCAAGGACAAACCACCCCCCACCCCCGTAAAGCAACATGCTCGTTTGGAGGTCTGGCTACATTGATAGCAACTAAGGTACATAGAACAGCTGGATGCTAGTATTGTTTTGTTCATTTTGCAGGCCTGGGGCTGGCAGCTTGGGCATCTCTTCGGAAGATGACAGTGCATAGTGTAGCAAAAATGGGAGACTCTCTTCTGTCTTGTCTTCGAGGCCCGATATTGTTCTCATTTTTTGCTTTATTCTGATTAATTTTTTGGCCTTATTTTATATACGGTTTTTATTGGTTTTATTGTTTTTTTTTCTTTTGGTTTGATTTTACTATACCTGTTGGAAAGGTCAACTATTCTGAAAATAACAAGATATACTATAGTAGCTATTGTTTTCATAGTATCTTTCTTAGAAGTTCTGTACCAGTTCTACTGCTTTGTTTTGATTGACTTCGTTCTGTTACCTTTTTTTGGATTTTACTATCTTTAAAATAAAAAAAATTGAAAGAAAATTGTTTTTACCATTTCGAGAATTCCATCACCAGATGGGCAGTACAAAGCCTTCTCCACCTGTGAGTCTAACTTGTCAGTTGTTTGTTTATTTTATGGCACAGGCTTTGGAGTATACTTTGCTTCACTTATATCATCTTCACCCAGAATGTTGCAGTGGCCTCAGTGATGTACACTGCTGTGACCCTTATGCTGAATCCCTTCATCTATAGCCTGTGGGACAGAGATAAAAAAGTGCACTGAGGAGCCTGCACAGCAGAACACTTTAATTTCATGGCCTGTGACAACCATTTGCAGTGTAGATTTGAAGAAGCAGTAAGAGTAAACATCTAGATGTGTAAATGATGACTCATTGTTCTTGTTATTTTTGTAGTGTGATGAATTTAATACTGCATTTTTTTCCTACTAGAATGGCCGTTACTATTGTTGGGTGAGGGGAGTGTGGAAGTATTTTTAAATTGTTCAAACATTCAACATGAGAGAGTGAAAAGTTTAGGGGGATGGATGACATTGATGGATACAGAACAAAGTGAAATGACATTTATGCCATTTAACTATGCATTTGGGAATGGCAAATATGGTATTTTAATGTATATTTCATCGCAGAAAACAATGAAAACAAAATAAGATATCTTTTTTCAAAACATAACCTAGACACAGAAAATGAGTATTGCATATTGTGTCTCATATGTGGGTACTGAACAAAGTCATCCTGAAATTAGGTAGGTAGACACTCTGAAAAGGGGGATTAGGGTGGAGTATGTTTCCCTTAATGTGAGAAATGCAGATTCTGTGCACAGAGGTAAATGTCACTCTAAATCTTATTAATATCTACAATTTGTACGTGTTAATAAAAGCAATAAATACTAAATATTACATGAAGTGTTTTTACTGAAGAGAAGAGAGGTTCACACAAAATAGAAGACATTCATCTCTTCTTTTTCTTGCATTGATACTAGGGAGTTCTTAGAGATTTGAAGGACTTCACCTATTTTGCTGATTATGAGCTCTGTGCCTTGAAGGTCATGGAACAGTCAATGTTTGGTCTGTTCCTCCAGCTCCACAGTTAGCTGGAGATCATGGAGGGAGGAAGAATCATCAGAAACATTAATTACTCATGAGGACAAATATGAAAGTTTGGATTGCCAAGATGGGAGGATACCAATGGGTACATTTTCAGTTATCAGAACTCATTTTTATGTTCTTGGTTGTGGTCAGGTGCACAAAAATTTACTCAATCTTTTTTTTTTTTTGTGGCACTGGGGATTGAACTCACAACCTCGCACCTGTCAGACAGGTGCTTAAGTCACTGAGCCAAACTCTTGGCCTAGGTTTTTTGAGGCAGGGTCACACTGTGTAGCTCAGGGCAGCCTTGCACTCGCATTGTAGCCCAAGCTGGCCTCGAACACACAACACTCCTCCTACCTCAGCCTCCCGAGTGCTGGGATTAAAGGCATGTGCCACCATGCCTGGCTAGAAAAATTTACTCAATCTTAATCTCCTACCCAGAATTGTCTGATTCTGACTTGCATCTGGACTATGATGCAGGCTGTGGGTTTCTCCAAACCATTTTCTAAGCACTACACAGGTATTATGAAGGAGGTGATAAGGATATTGAGACTAACACAGTAATCATAACATCAAGAAGTGTTATTGAGAATTTCCTAAATTTCACGTGCTGAGGTTTGTGTTTTAAACTGCTTGCTTCATTTTATTTCCACAGTCTTTCTCTAGCTGTTTTCCCCCACATTATTACTTTACAAAAATGAAAGAGTATTATATTACACAATTTTTACCAGGTTGTCATTTAGAGCTAATTAAATGTCTTTTGAATTGGGCTGCCTGATGACAGACATAAGATATGTTTTCAGGAAAATCTTGGCAGATTCTCGCCATAATGGTGCAAGCTATTTCAATTTCTCATTTCTCCCTCTTGCACACTCTCCTGTTCCTTTTGAGAATTGCTTTGCTCAGGAAAAAGCATAAAGCAACTTGGAAAGTTTAAAAATGTGCCTTAACTGTTCCTGTAGTTAGGAACCCTGGACCTCTGTGTAACACTTTCTGATGAATGGTGTCTTGGTTACTTTTCACACCTTGCTGAGACAGAATACCTGACACCCAAAGTTAGGGAAGGAAAGGTTTATTTACTACAGTTCTCGGGGGTTTCAGTCCATACTCAGTTGGCTCCAAGGCAGCATGGTGTGGCAGGGCTACCATTCATGTCCACAGCAACAGCTAGGTGAACCAGCAAAAGAGAGTGAGACACACCTTCTTCCCGTCCATGCATTGTGTGTTGGCTCCACCTCTGGGTGGGCGCAACACTCACATCACCAACCCCAGTGCTAGACAACAAGCCAATCACAAAGGCCAGACTCAGCATCCATGCCATGATTACATGAGACTTGGCGGGGCCATCTGGACTATACCTATAACAACTGGTAAATAATAAGATCAGTGCATCAGATCTTATCAGTTGATTTAGAACACTGACTGCTACAATTGTAACTGTTACAACTTGCCTGTGATGGAAGATTGTATTTCTGAGACTCACTATTTTTTCCTCTGTTAATTTGTCATCGATACAACAGCTTTAAGGTAGTAATAAAAATATAATGAATGCTCCCTATGTGATTCACATGTGATGAATATATAAAGTAAGGAGAAAATAAAATGTAAGAATATTTATTATTACTAGTAATGATTGGGTTTGTTTTAATACCATTCAAAGTGTTCTGTTATAGAAAATTACTATATTTTTTGTGTTTGTGTGAAGACAGTCAGCATTTGTATACTTACATGTACATATTTGGAGAGCAATGACAAGCTTTTATCTTTGGTTCTTGAGCCTCATTTTTTTATTTTAATAAAGCAAAGCAGAAAAAAGGTAGAAGTAATACAGAATTTTAGTTTCTTTTAAGAAAAACCATTCAGTTACACCCAGAACAATGGTAACTGAATCAGTTGAGCATTTCTTACTTAAGTTGACACAGCAGTTAACTATTGCACACACCTAAAATATACTTAATAAAGATTTAGTATCCATAAGAAGTTTTCCTATAAACTTACATTAAAATTATATAATGATCTGCTAATTAGTGTAGATCACAACAGCTATTGCACTGAAATGTTAGTAGTTTATGTATAGGTGTAGATTTAATTCTCTCTGTGAAGAACACATAGCCACTTTAAATGCTTTCACTGATGCACTGTTTTACTAGATAAAAGAATATGATATAATTTGAAAGTGCATTATTATAACAATATTATTTCAAAATTCTTATGTCTCTCATTATATCATGCAAGAGAAAATTACCAGAGTCTCTGGGTGTAGGATGTGTGTTTGAACTTCAACTGAGGTGCACTCGATTTTACTATCAATTGCATACATCTTTCTCAATAAAAACCAATCCTACAGAATATATCATATTAATCTTAAGATACAAATTAATAATATCCCTGAGGTTTGTTGAAGTATTTCCATGTGGCTCCATTAGAGAAAACTAGAACCTGGATTATGAGTCAGGAAATTAATATTTTAGACGTGTGCCACTGACCTGTCACTAAGTGTACAGTGCGTGAATCTATCCACTCTTCTCTGCTGTTACTGCTTGATGGCAATATGGATGTAATTACCCAGCTGCACTTTTGTGCACTTAAAGGAAATTTGAAATTGAAGTATTTAGTTATGTTGGATTTTTTAAAAAAATAAAACACTATCTTCATACAAATAGCAAGTTTATTGCTAGATATGACTGAGAACAGGCACTGAGGGTGAAATGACATAAAACACTAAAACATATCTCAGCCCCATTCACAACATTACCCCCTTTATCTTTAAGAATATTTTACTGTTTTATACCCATGAGATCTTTTTTTTAATGATCTTTGAATAACTTAATTTTGTAGCTTTGCTAAATGAAGATACAGGCAACATGTATCCATAATGTAGACATAAATGAGTGATCTTTTTGGTTTAATGAGACATTCTAAAAAGAGATGAAAGTATGGGTAAAATAGAAAAGCACCGGTCTTCAGGAGCTTGATGATTATGCTCTATTGTTGTGAGCCAAGAAAGGATCTATTTAATGTTTAATGGAGATTTTTATTTTTATTTTCTCCTGCACACTAGCAATGAGATAGGATCTGAGGAATGAGAAATGAAAGACAGTCAGTCAGTCTTTCCCAAACACATGCATATCATGATACCAATACAAAAAAAAAAAGAGATCTATATAGAAAAATGAAAGTGACAACTGCAGATCCCAGGCAGTTTGTTTGAATGGCTTGAAATTGATTCTTTGATCATTAGTTTTATCAATAATATCTAAATTGCATTTAGTCTCATATCTATCACCTTTTAATAACAGGAGGAGAAGTCACTATCTATTTAATACATTCTTGGTACTGTCATACGAAGTAGAAATTAATTTCAATGGCAATGCTGAGTCTCAAAGATAGAAGTAACCTGCTGCATCTTACAGAAATAAGGGATGGAGACAGGATTCAAATTTAACTTGTCAGTTCATGCACTCAATTCACGAATCCTTTTCTTTGTTTCCAAACCATCAGAATATTTTCAGCAGAGGTTCAGGGGTCTAAATCACACTTTTGTCTGAGGAATGTTAAGCACTTTCCAGTTTCCTCAGCAAGAATGAAATCAAACCCTGAGTTGATTTCTGTTCTTGAGATTGTGAAGAAGGAATACAAGATTTGAGGAATATGTGAACAGCTTCCAGAAAAGCATGGAGGGTGGAACAAGACTGAAATCATTACTAATTATTGTTGATCTTCTCTTTGGTCTTTGCCTCAGAAATCCTCCCTAGAGCAGATACAGTGGGTGCCACCTCTCCTTTATTCCGTGGTCTACTTAAACTAAGGAGTAGAGAATAGTGAGAAAGGAGTCCCTTCCTGGAGAGTCAGGGAAGAGAGGCAGATAGGTTCTTGGGTTTTCCAAGAAATTGGGTATTGAATTTTCCTGGCAATATGCCCTGTGTGTATTGTCCTGCAGCCTTGTATATTCACATCTTCCCTGTTTTCTACCTAACACCCTGTAATTGATTACACAAAAATGATGTGCTCCTTTTGAGTTTTAAATAAAATGACATTACAAATTATATTTGAGGAAGATTGTACAGAAAAATCATGAGACAACTTACAGAAGCACAGAACTCAGATGATGCCATTTATAGGTCCCTCAGTATTGACTCACAATGCTATAATCTGCATTATAACATTTATTATCCTTTGGAGGTGCTACAACAGCAAACAGAATCACCAAAACGACACCCAGGATTTGGAGGCAGATTTATTTTACATTGATGGGCACTGATTGGGATCATTCACAAAATGTCAGTACCCAAAGGCTCAGGGAGGGAAGTTTTCATGGGTCTGAAAAGGGGAGGTATAGAGGTAGAGTACTTGGCTGTCTTTGATTGGTTCCTACAGTATTCATCACAGTGACCAGTCATTTCTAGGAGACAGAAGCACCTGGAACTACAAACTGGGCAACTAAGAACTGAAGTATATTGACTGGTGTGTGTGTGTGGGGGGGGAATTTTCTGTTACATTTCCTCCCTCTTTCAATTTTTCCAGCAAATTTTGGCTGGGCATATTACATGCAATCTTCTGAGACAAAGTTCAGCTAGAAGCAGTAACATCAGGGTTGTCGGTGATCTGGGATGGGCCCTTTTCAAGGTCCCCGAGATTGTCTTTTTACAGAGTTTTCCCTTAAACTGCTTTTAGGAAGAGATAAAATTTGGCCTTGTCTGTTCTGTAACATTGAACTGGCAAGATAGTGAGGGAGTCAATCTGTTCTAGGAGAGTGTTCAGTGTGCCTTGAATGCTCATCAAACCTTGGTCAAGTGTTTGACTAATTGTTGTATTCTCTTGGGGCAACTGTTTATAGAGTTTAAGGCAAAACCACAGCTAGTGTCGAGGGTGGGGGCAGAGAAGCAGTGACTGCGGTAAGCAGCCTGAAAAGGCACAAAAATAAAGGGAAATATACATGAAGCAATCCTGTGAACAGTGTTCTTGGGCTTCTGCTCTGTGTGGACGGTTCAGCATCTGAAGTAAACACTAGAGCAGGACTTTGAGTGTGTTGTCCCTTCAGAGTGAGCCCCAGAGGAGCTTCTCAGGTGAATATTTTAGTAATCATCTGGATGGGCTCTTCTAACTCTGGAGGAGTGGATTTAAAGCTGGATGTCTGAAACTTGTAGAGGTAGTAAATATGCACCTGGCATATATGTGTGTATTGGGAGCATCACTTGGAATTTTAGCTAGACTTTTGTGATGATAGTTACAAGCTGTTTTTGTAGGGTCATGTTTTATTTTCTGAACTTTTTTAGACCTTGTGACCTGCATGTTGTATGTAGTTTTTATTCAGCTATCTCTGCTACAAATGCAGATTCATTGTTGTTACCAATGGTCAAGGATAGGCCTGCTATCACAACAGGACTCTGCAAACATTGTTGTATTTTTAGTGTGGCTAGGGAATTTCGTGGACCAGCCTGAGTAGGTGCAGATGAGCACTAGGTCTCTCTCTATATTTAAATGGAAGAACACTGAACCATGATCTAGATGCAGGAGTACAGGTACCAGTGCTGAGACTTAGGCTTGCAGAACATACAATGGGGGCAGGTCTGGCTCTGATTAAAAATTTTACTGTCTGGAGTTGCTGTTTCAGTCAACTGGATCCCCCTGACGGATCTTAGGAGCACAGGTTTGGTATTGTTTGTGGCTGGAAGCCATCAAACAGCAGCAGGAAGCTGTAGCAGGAGAGCTTTGACCAAAATAACTTTGTCCAAGATGACCATAGCATATCTAGCCTGTCAGACACAATTCCTAACAGATCTACTTCCATCCATAAACAGAGTACACTCAGCTTCTGTCACATGGTACATTTTCATTTCAGTACAGCTTGTGGCACTGGGACATTTAGGTCTTGGTCTAAGGTGAGTTTATCAGCTCTCTTGATTAGAAGGACAGGGGCTATTAAAGCACAAAGGCAGAGGGGCAGGAAGTCCTTAGGGAATGTTGTGCATGTAGGTCACTGGGCACTTTTGAGGGCTGACAGTCTGAGTAAGCATCTTTGTACCTTGTGGGCAGGTTCTGGCAGATACAGAGGCAGAGTTTTTGTGTCTTTCCTGAAGGCAGCTTGGGTGTCATTAATCAGAAATGCATTAATATTTTTTGCTGGAAAACCAGTGAGGTTGGCTGCAAAGGCTTCTCCAAAGGAGAGCAAGCAAGTATTTGAACCTCTGAGAGGTTGAGTCCGAGTCAGCTAAACTTTGAGTCCAGAACTGGAGTCTTTCTATTTAAAGACAAAGAGGGGCTGGTTGACAGGAGCTAAGTGAAGAAAGACAAAGTATTCTTTAGGTCCAGGCTGGTGTTCCAGCAGGTTGTGGGTGGCAGGAGACTGAAGCAACATATATGGAGGGCAATCACAGTGGCATTGGCAGTTCAGAAATCTTGAAGTGGCTTTACAGGCAGAAGAGGTACATTTTAACAATTGGACTATAAAAATTTTTCAGTTTTAAAACCTCAATTTTTTTCTTTCTTAGGGAACTGTGATGAAGCTAGAAGGTACAGAGAAACAGGCTGTCCCAAAAGAAGGTGATTAGAACGTGGCCAAATCTTTTGCCAGGGCCTCTGTATTGGGTGATATGCTGTGTACCCCCAAGTTCTCATACTTTTGATGGGGTGGAGTCTAGTGCTGGTGTTCAGTTTGTTGTCTAGTGCTGGGATTGGCAATGTGAGAGCTGCACATGCCCAGGGGTGGAGCTAAGATACAGTGTAAGGGAAGGCAGGTCTTCCTCTTGCACTTCTGCACTTCTGCCTTCTCTCTCTCTTGGGCCAGCATTCCTTGCGGCTTGCAGCCACCATGAATGGCAGCCCCTCCATGCCATGCTTACTTGGAGCCAACTAAGTAGGACTGAAACTCCCGAGAAACTGTAAGAATAAACCTTTCCTTCCCTAATTTTGAGCGTCAGGTATTTTTGTCTTGGCAATGAGCGAAAAGTAACTTAGAATTTGGTACCAGAGGAGTGGGGTTGTTGCTGTGACTATTCCTGACCATGTGGTTCAAGAGCCTTTGGAAATGGCTTCCAGGGAAAGTTTGGAAAGGTTCGGAGATGTCGCCTACATGCATAGAGCTGGAACGGCTTAGGTTGTTCTGTATGGGAGGTTCTGGTCAGAGCCCAGGAGATCAGAAGGCTGATAGAAAGCCTGCCAGTAAGGACCAGGCTCAGGAGGTTTCTGCT
Organism: Dasyprocta punctata; assembly: GCA_004363535.1. Classification (NCBI taxonomy): domain Eukaryota; kingdom Metazoa; phylum Chordata; class Mammalia; order Rodentia; family Dasyproctidae; genus Dasyprocta; species Dasyprocta punctata. The sequence continues at coordinate 2,887 of RJWM01044440.1, read as the reverse complement.
GGAAAGAAGGACTGCATTGGTGGTTGGACTCCAGACAATGTGTGTTATGGCTTGGCAGAAAGTTTGTCTGTGTTCTGCCCTTACCTGGAGACTTTGCCTGAGACTGAGATTAAGGGCAAAGGACTAATTACTCTACAGAGAGAAATTTCCAGGCAATCTAGTGTTGAAATGGTGGCCTGGGTTTTGTTAGGGGCTCTTAGCCAGATTTATGGTGCGAATAAAGAGCAAGGAGCCCAGCATGGCGATTTAAAATGTGAGTTTGGCCAGGAAGCTGTGGACTGTAAAGATGGAGCTGAGACCTTGATTGCTGAGAAGGAACAAAGGAATAAAAAAGATGGCCTTGGGGCATCCTGGGAAGCAGTGTGCCTCCAGTCTTTGCAGCCTCAGGCCTTTAAAAGTGAAAGAGTTTGCTCAGAGGAAAAAGCCGCAGAGTGCCTTGTCCCAGAGTGGCAACAGAGGCCATGCCATATTCCAAAATGGAGGTGGCCACACCATATTCCAGAATGGTGGCAGCATAGAGAAGCTGTTCCTCACAATCAGGTTCAGAGAGCTCAGCAATCCAGGCAGTCGACCCCTACAGTCAAGAGAGATGAAAGCCTGGCTATTGCTCCAGCCTGCTGCAGACCTTGGTGGCATCCACGTGGTGCTGGTTTTAAGTACAAGAAAAGGCCAAGGCAACTTCCACCTTGCCTGCAGAGAGCAATGTATAAAGATGTAAGGGTGAAGCCAAGGAACATGGATATCCAAGGAAGGCTATGGAAGTTAAGACCCCTGAAGGTACCGCAGGGGTGGAGTCACTCAAGCCTATTGGAGCTTGTAACCAGATTACTTCAGATGCTGAGCTGAGAACTCCAGGACTTAATGTTTGCCCTGCTGGATTTTGGACTTGCTTTGGTTCCAATACTTTGTATTCCCCTGTTTGTAACTTTTGGAATGGTAATGTTTATCTTGTGCCTTTATATGTTGGAAGTGCTTAACCTTGTTTTCATTTGTACAGGGGGTTACAGTTAAGAGTTTGCCATAGATCTCAGAAGAGATTTGGGACTTGGACTTTTCAGCAATGCTGAAACTGTTAGAACTTTGGCAACTTTTGGAGATGGACTAAATGGCTTTTGCATTAAGAATGTAAATGGGTCCTTGGGGGTTCAGGGGTGGAATGTATTGGGTGATATGCTGTGTACCCCCAAGTCCTCATACTTTTGATGGGGCAGAGTCTAGTGCTTGTGTTTAGTTTTTGTCTAGCGCTGTGATTGGCATTGTGAGCATTGCACACGCCCAGGAGTGGAGCTAAGATACAGTGTAAGGGAAGGAGGGTCTTCCTCTTGCACTTCTGCGCTTCTGCCTTCTCTATCTCTCGGGCCAGTGTTCCTTGCGGCTTGCAGCCACCATGAATGGCAGAGCCCCTCCATGGCATGCTGACTTGGAGCCAACTAAGTAGGACTGAAACTCCCAAGAAATTGCAAGAATAAACCTTTCCTTCCCTAATTTTGGGCGTCAGGTATTTTGTCTCGGCAACGAGCGAAAAGTAACTAAGACAGCCTCCTTGAAAATAGTGGGGAGTTCCAAAACCCTTGTGTCAATTTGGTAACTGTCCAAAAATGATGTATGAGTTGGGAACCACAGATTAACAGCCTATCAGTATCCTGTATTGTTTTAGGTGGCTTATGTGTGGCTGGATACCAGATTGTGCTTCTTGTGACATCTGACAGCAATGGGGATTGTGGTGAGGTGGCATGGTTGATGGCCAGGCACTGAGGTGAGTCTTTGGCTCATACCTGTTGGAGGACAGTTTTCAGATCTCAGAATTGTGGTTATCTGTCTCAGGCTGATGCAGACAATATCTTCCTCTCAAGAAAGAGTCAAAATTCAAAGTTCAGGGTTAAATAAGAGGGAGGTTGACTGGATTGGTGCAAAGGTGATGGTTACTTCTAACTTGAAGAGGGCGTCTTTTCCCAGAAGCATTATGGGGACTGGCTTATACAGGAATTCATGTTTGGTGAGATGTCCTCCCAGGCTACAAGTTTGTACCTGGCAGAAGGGGTGAGAGACAAGAGCTTCAGTTCCTTTGGTGATGATAAATTTTTGACAGAGGGAATTTATGAAGGCAGAGTTCTGTTCCATTGTCTACCAAGAAAGTCACAGGTTTGTCCCAAAGTTTTGCAATCACTGAAGGTTCTTAGGGGTCCAATTTGATACAGTGTGGTGGTTCCTATCCATTCAGGCCCAGGAGGGTTAGGAGAGGTTCAGATTGAGGTGAGGCTGGATAGTCCAGTTTGTTTGTGTCTCAAAGACAGAGGGCACATTTTTGTTTTGTGTCTATAGTCCTTGTAACTCATAGCCAGAGGCTATGGTCATCTATCAGACTGAATTTTCTTATGGACATCAGGTGCCTTTCTTTTATCAGGTTTCTGGGAAACAGTGATTGAAGGACTTTTTGTACTCCTCATTGATGTCTTTGAGAAATTTTTGACTGATTTTATGGTGGGGGAACCTTTGGGAAAGGCCATGGCAACTCATTCCTTAGTGCTGAGAGTCTAATTTTTTCTCAAACTGTGGAACTCAGAAGGAATTGCTGACAGTCATTTCAGATGTGCATTCGATTACAGCATCTGACTAGGTTAGGTACATCTCTGGGAGAGGGGCCTCTGTGGCTGAATGCAGGCAATGACTGATCAAACCAGAACTGGCTCAACTGGCTGGAAGTAGATGAGTTGGGAGTAGAGGGTGAAACTGTTGGCAGCAACTGCGGTGGTCAATGAGTGTGCCAAGCCAGAATTCTCAGGAAGAATGGGTCTTTTTTTCCTTTTATTTTATTTAAGATATAGGGAGCATTTTGGCTTTATTTTTAACTCTGTAAAAGCCTTCTTCCAGCATGGACCGTGTTTTT
>RJWM01044439.1:0-13211 GCA_004363535.1 Dasyprocta punctata | reverse complement strand
TTCTAGTGTTGTTATCAGTCAATATATCTAATAAGTTTCCTCCCTCAATTAAAATGTTGTGTTTTTCTTTACTTTTCCATCTCCATGAGAATATGTATGTAAAAGAAGGGCATCCTTGCATAAAATCCTTTGATCAGATTTCACAACTTTAGTGTTATGCTAATGAGTAGTCTTTATTTAGTTTAGTTTTTTTTTTTTTTTTCAGTAGTGGGGATTGAACTCACAACCTCATGCCTGTTAGGCAGGCGTGTAAGCTGCTGAGCCAAACTCCCAGCCCTTTTATTTAGTTTTGGTCTTTACAAGTAGGCCTACAGGTTTCTGTTGTACCACACACTAGCTTGGTCCTCTCTGTCCTCTGGCCCTTGACCTCCTGCTGAAATTGGCATGAGTCTGTTCGTCTAAAAAAGTGAAGCTAGCCAGACATGGTGGCGCATGCCTTTAATCCCAGCACTCCCAGCACTCGGGAGGCTGAGGTAGGAGAAGCGTTGTGAGTTTGAGGCCTGCTTGGGCTACAATGCGAGTGCAAGATTGGCCTGAGCTACATAGTGCGACCCTGACTCAAAAAAACTAGGGCTGGGAGTTTTGCTCAGTGGCTTAAAAGCCTGTCTGTCAGGCTTGAGGTTGTGAGTTTGATCCCTGGTGCCGCAAAAAATAAAAAAATAAAGAAGTGAAGCTAGACCATATTTCTCTGTAGCATTTTTGTCTTCATGCAGGGGCCCACAGAGCTGTAAGGAGCACCATTCTGTCTCCAGGAGACAGAGATTGACTGCCATTCAGTTCAGCTGGCTCCAGAGCAGTTCAGCTCCATGTCCTCTCTTTGTCAGTCCCTTCCAAGGTGACCTTTAACTAACTAGCAGGGCTCCTGAGCTCTGATCCTGCTTCCTCATTGTGCGAGCTCCTCTTCTTCCTCATGTTGTTGACAGTTCTTAGAATTGGCATGTGCGGGGGTGGTGCCTGAGACAGAAGTGCTAGGGAGAAAAAAGTGAAGATCTGGCTTTGGAACCTCTTAGGATTTACCCTGCCCCTTGATGATGGAATGGGGCTATTAATTTAAAAGGATGTCAACATATGGCATGGAAAATTTGCAAACACATGGAAAATTTAGCATAGTCTATGCATCAGGGTAGGTAGTTCATCTGCAAATATCCTATGGGTTTTTGTTTTGTTTTTTGTTTCATGACACAGGGTCTTGCTGTGTAGTTCAAGCTGGTCTTAAACTCACTATATAGTCCAAGCTGGCCTTGAACTTGTGGTGATCATTCTGCCTCCTAAGGATTACAAGTATGCACTACCATTCCCTGCCAAAAGGAGAGGAAGGGAGGGCGGCCAAAAGCCTACGGCACTTAGTATTCCCAGGTGGTATCCTATCCAAGTACTGACCAGGTCCAAACCTGCTTGGCTTCTGAGATCAGTTGAGCTCAGGCATATTCAGGCTGATAACTCCATATTTAATGGAACTTTTGCGAACATACACATTTTACCTTCTTTTTATAATTATCATCAATATTTCTACTGTGCAGGAATAGATTCTGGGAAGAATTACAGTACATACAGACAATGATCAAGTAACTTGTCAAATTCAGTGGTAGAGCTTTTAAAATGCAAATTATTTGTCTTATAATCATTTAACTGATTTTGAAAGTGATCTAACTAATCTGTATTTAAAACCCTCTGTTATGGTTGATGCATTCTGTCAACTTGAGAAGTTTAGAAGTTTAACTGAGAGACTCAGCAGGGAGCCAGGGTTCTTACTTTGTAAATATCCTTATTCTGTGCAAAGGAAGGCAAGGAGATTTGTGAATGCTACACCCACCCTTGGTGGGGGGGGGCCTGTGTCCAATGTAAGGGAGAAAAAGAGGCTTGCTCTGCCCCCTTTTTGCTCTGGCTGCTTTTGCTTACTGCTGCCTTGAAGTGTGGCCCTGGTGCCAAGTCACCCTGCCTTGGAGTCAGCTGATTATGGACTGAAACCTCCAAAAACTGTAAGCTAAATAAACCTTTCCTTCCCTAATTTTGGGTGTTGGATGTTTTGTCCCAGCAACGCGTGAAAAGTAACCAAGACACCCTCCATGATTTACCCTCTTAAAAAAGAAAATAATACAGAGTAGAAGTATCTTTACAATTATAAAGTAAAGATTTGATAGTATTTTCCTGACTTTTGTTCCTCTGATGGCTTCACTGATGGTTACTCAGTTGCATACTTGACATCTTGCCTCCTGTAACTTTGTAGAAACAATCTCCTCCCTCATCTGGGGGTATCCGTAATCATTCATTTAGCTGACTGTACCCTCCAAAAGCTGGCATTAGAGTCTTCCCACAAACCAAACAAATTTTCCAGTTTGCTGGCAACTTGTTGAAAGCAGTTGACTGCTTTTTAAGAGACAATGTTTCCTTCCCCTATTGTGTCACCTCTACCCCTAACACACTTCTCAACGCTCTGGCTGAACCCTCTTGATTGCCAGACAACGGTTTCCTTTGAGGGGGAAAAAAAAAAGCAGCTGGCGTCACAGACTTGACGTCTTCTTTAAGAGTCATTGCTTTCTAGTCACAATGTCTGCAGGCAAATGTCACCACATATTGTAAGGGGCTTCCCAACTCAGTCCTATCCGTATGTTTCACAGGAGAGGAAATGAGGTCCAGAGAAACAGGGTTGTAGTTCAAGTTCTTGAGCAAGAGTTCTTCACTTTTTCGGTGCCATGTACTGCAGGCTGGTGAGGCCTACAGTTTCCCTCTCAGGACGACTTTAAGAATATAAAGTGAAGTACAGGGAACTGAACCCATTCCCTAAACTGTATACCAAAACTACCACAAAATGCATCATAGATCCACATGTAAGAACTAAACTTTGCACTTCTTAGAAGAAAACATTGAGGTAAATCTTATGGTTGTTTCATGTGTCTTTTTAAAAACATCTTTATTAAAATATAAGCCATATACCATAAAACTCATCCATTTGAAGTACAGTGTATACAATTCAGTCATTTTTAGAGTATTCACAGAGTTGTGCAGCCAAACACTGGAATCTATTTTTAGAAACTGATTTGTTGTTTTTCTTTTAAGAAGGATTCATTGGCTTATGTAAGGGAAGGTTAAGCAATGACAACGAGATCTGGATTTTTCTCAGTCTGTCTGTTTTTCTCTTTTCTCATTTTTGTTTTTTTTTGTTTATTTTACTTTGTGGTACTAGGAATTGAACCCGAGGCCTCATCCATGCTAGGCAAGTGCTCTGTCGCTGACCTGTATCCCCAGACCTTTTAAATTTTTATTTTGAGACAGGGTCTTGCTAATTTGTTCAGGATGGCTTCCAACATGTGACCCCCTTGCCTCAGCCCGCTAGGTAGTTGGGATTACAGGTGTGTACCACTGCACCTAGCTTGTGTTTTTTTTTTTTAACAGCTTTATTGAGGTTAGTTCATATGCAGTACAAATGTACCTTCAGTAGTTTTTAATATATTCACAGAACTGTACAACCATCACCTAGACAATAACTTCTTAGATATGACATCAAAAGTTCAAGCAATAAGAGCCGGGCGTGGTGGTGCATGCCTTTAATCCCAGCACTCAGGAGGCTGAGGTAGGAGGAGCGTTGTGAGTTCGAGGCCGGCTTGGGCTACAACTCGAGCACTAGGCCAGCCTGAGCTACATAGTGCGACCCTACCTCAAAACACTAGGGCTGGGAGTTTGGCTCAGTGGCTGAAGCGCCTATGGCAGGCACAAGGTTGTGAGTTTGATCCCCAGTGCCACAAAAAAAAAAAAAAAAAAAAAAAAGTTCAAGCAATAAGAGAAAAATAAATTGTACTACATCAACATTAAAAACTTTTTTTGAGACAGGATCTTACCATGTGGTTCAGGTTGGTCTTCAACTCACTGTGTAACTCAGGCTGGCTTCAGATTCAGGATAATCCTTTTACCCAGCCTCCTGATTTCTGGGATTACAGGTATACAGCACCACATCTGAATACAAAAGTAAAATTTTATGTTACAAATAATACCAGGGAAGTAGAAAGGAAGCCCACAGAATGGAAGAAGATATTTACAAATTAAACACCTGATAAGGCATTTGTATCCAGAATATATAAAGAATGCTTGTAACTCAAAAAATAAAAAGGCAGACAACCCAATTAAAGAATGGGCAAAGGTTGGGTGTGGTGGCACACACCTGTAATCCCAGATACTCCAGAGGCTGAGGTAGGAGGAGCACAAATGCAAGATCAGTGTGGGCAATTTAGCAAGATCCTGTCTCAAAATTAAAAAAATAAATAAACAAAAAGATCTGGGTGTGTAGCTGGATGGTATAGTACCCCTGGGTTTGGTCCCCAGTATCGTAAAAAGGAGGTCAAATATTTGAATAACTCTTTCTCCAAAGATAATATACAAATGGGCAGTAAGCACATGAGAAAATGTTAAACATCATTAGCTAATGAAGAAATTCAAACCACATGCTATAATCAAAGTGACACATAATAACAAGAGCTGGAGAGAATATTTTAACATTAGTACCTTAAAACACTGCTGCGGTAATAGGAAATGGTATAACCAGTTTGGAAAACAGTCTGTTGGTTCCTTGAAGGTTTAAATGTGGAATTACCATGTAACCCAGTGATTTTACTCCTAAATATAAAACCATGAAAAATTAAAACATATTTCCACACAAAAGCTTGTGTGCAAATGTTCATAACATTATTCAGAATAACTAAAAAATAGAAACAATTTAAATAAAAACATGGCATATCTGTATACTATGAAATATTGCTCTGCAATAAATACAATTGAAGTCTTGAAGGGCTGGAGGGTAGATGGGCAGAAAACAAGTAAGGACTGCTCATGGCTATGGATCTCTTTTTGTGATGAAAAATGTTCTAAACCTGGATTATAGTGATGGTTGTATAATCAAGACCATTGTACATTTAAGTGGGTGAATTTTATAGTGTCTACATAAAGATGTTTTAAAAATACCTGAGTCTAAAGGAAACAAACTGTTGAAATATTATCAGAATATTAAAAATGTTTTCAGTGTAATAATGTGTTTATTAACACATTGAATTATGAGTGGGTCTACTACCATAATTTTGAAATAGTAATTAAAGCATATGATATTTGAGATACCAGCAAAAAAAATGCAAAAGCAGTATGAAAACATCTGTGATTTCTACTCGTGAAATTCAGTAGGGCTGCTAATGCTCTGTGGACTTTTGTCTGCATTAATAATTGAGGCACTATGTGCCAATCTAAGCCTTCAGATGAGGGGAGATGAAAGACGGGGCAGAGATGGGGAGATGATGAAAGAAATGCTGAGTTTCAATTAGAAGTCAGTGAAAATAATGTTGTAATTTTGTTTTCCTTCCGAGTTTGTGAGCACCCTGAATTTTTTCTATAGACTCAGAATAAAGACAGTTGAAAGTCCAACAACCCCAGGTTAAAAATCTCTTTGGAGGGATATATATGAGATGGACAGAGGGAGGGAGGAAAAGAGGGAGGGAAAAGAGAGAGAGAGAGAGACCGACAGACAGAGATAGAGACAGAGACAAGAGACAGGACAAAGAGGAAAGAGAGATTTAGTCTTAACTCAGTTCACTACCCTTTCTAATTCTACAATTTTTTTCTCTTTCAATAAAAGGGATTTAGGTGGAAAAGAGTGAGTTTTATTTAAACTGATGAACAAGAGTCAATTCTGGAAAGAGAGCAGAAAGGTTGATTGCATGTTAGTTTCTGAAAATTGAAGATTTTTTAACTACTACCCTCCTGTAATCTGCCCTGTCCCTACAACATCACCCATACAACCTACAGCCAGCGTGACCACCCAATGATGTTGTTTCTCCCTTTTAACAGAAGATACCCATTTAGACAAATAATTTTTATTTAGAGCTGTAGCAGAAAAATGGATTTTGGTGGCGCACACCTTTAATCCCAGCACTCGGGAGGCTGAGGTAGGAGGAGCATTGTGAGTTTGAGGCCGGCTTGGGCTACAACACGAGCACAAGGCCGGCCTGAGCTACATAGTGTGACCCTGCCTCAAAAAAACCAGGGCTGGGAGTTTGGCTCAGTGGCTTAAGCGCCTGCCCTGGTAGGTGTGAGGTTGTGAGTTTGATCCCCGGTGCCGCAAGAAAAAAAAACAAAAAGAAAGAAAAAAAAAATGGATTTTGAAGTTTCATCAGTGGGAATATTTTCTAGAGTTTGCCTTTATATGCCTGGCAAATTTGAGTCTGCTAAAGATAGGGTGGATAACTAAACTCAAACCACTGATTTTTGTATTTCATAGAAATGCAGTCACTCTCTGATTTCCAGGGGAATTTACCAGAGCAGATTCAAATAGGCACTAATACATGTGTAGCCATTAAGAGGTGGAGTGGAAGTAAAGAGAGGCGGTCAAGTAATTTGCTTCTGTCGTATTCAGAGGACAATGAATGGGGCTGGAATGGAGTTCAGTGGTAGGACACTTGCCTAGCGTGCACAAGGCCCTGGGGACAATGAACACTGGATGATTACAATATGAACACAAAAACAGAGTCAAATAATTTGAAAAATAAAGATGAAATATGTGATATTTCTTTCACTGTGTGAAAGCAGGGACAAGGTGTTCTACGGATCCTTCTCTGAAATCGACCTTCTTTCCAGTTACCTGCACAGTGTAGCATGGGATAGCTTGCTAAAGCAGTGGACCATGACTGTGATTTAGAATGGGGCATTGAGGCATGCTCCCTTCAGAGGTAGGTGAGATGGTACACACTGCTAATCCCAGCTACCTGAGAGGCTGAGGCAAGAGGATTGCAAATTTGAATCCAGCCTAGACGGGAGGATCACAAGTTTGAACCTAGCCTGAACAATTTAGGGATTCGGTGAGAGATTGTTTAAAAAAAAAAAAAAAGAGGATTGTAGCTCAGTGTAAAGGCCCTGAGTTCAATTCTCAATACTGGGGAAAAACATCTCTGGACAATACACAGTGTGTACCAAACCAGTAGAATCAAAAGGTAGAATATTTAAAGTATACCTGACAGATCACTATACATATACCAAGTGGAACATAGAGGTAATTATGATACCAACAACAATAACAGCTAATGTTATCGTTATTACTTATACATTGTTGTCACTGTTATTAGCATTTTATTTTTATTTATTTATTTATTTATTGTACTGGAAATCAAACTCACAACCTCACGCCTACCAGGCAGGCATTTACACCACTGAGCTAAATCCCCAGTCCTATTTTTTGAGACAGGATCTCCCTGTGCAGTTCAGGCTGGCCTTGAACTCACTTTGTAGCCCAGGCTAGTCTTGAACTCCAGGATCCTCCTGCCTCAGCCTCCTGAGTGCTGGGATTAAAGGCATGCGCCACCACACCCGGCTTATTAGCATTTTGTATGTTTATTTAGTCTTTATAACACACCCACTAGGGAACTCTTATTGTGTTCATTATGCTGAAGAGGAAATTAAAGCCCAGAAAAGTTAAGTGATTTGCCCAAGGTCATATAAGTAGTGAGTGTTAGAGGTGGAATTTTAAGGTAGGCATTGACTTCAATCTTGGTCACTCTGCCATAGGCTTCTTGGAAAGTGTTCGTGTTTGTGTGTATATGTGTGAATGTGTACACATCATATATATATGTGTACATATGTATGCATGTGTGCATACAGATATATATGGTAATATACTAAGCCCATGTGTACTAGCACACTAAAGTCGAACATGCTCTCCTCTTTCCAACTCCACGTTCAGTGATACCATATTGATAGCTTGAACTGGCCATGGTGGGAAAAGGGCAAAAGCAGTAAGTTGGGACTTAATTATTTTGAGGGACTGACTTCCAGCACACCGCTGGGTATATATATCACATAGGCATGTATCATATGGCTATAATATTTAACCAAATAATAAATTAATTCACAATATAAACCAAAATAATCTATAAATATAAAATTTAAAAATATTACATACAAGAGGTAATGTATTACCTTTTCTTTCTTTCTTTCTTCTTCTTTTTTTTTTAGACAGGATTTCAGCCTATAGTTCAGGCTGGCCTTGAACTCACTGTGTAACTCAGGCTGGCTTCGAATCACAGGACCCTCCTGCCTCAGTCTCCTGAATGCTGAGATTACAGGCATGCACCACCACGCCTGGCAGTATATTACCTTTTCTTGACTGTAACTCTGTTTTGACATACTTTCTCTCATACCCAGCCTATTAGGATAAAAGGCCAAACAAAAGAGATTGCTTGAGAAGATACTTGTTATAAAATATTAATCTAAATTTTAGTTTGAATAAAAGAGTACTACTTTGTAAACACTTCACGGTAGGTCCTGATGAGTCCTAAATCTGCTATGTTGCTATATGAAAAATATGAATTTAAAAAGCCCTGTTTGCATTATCATTTATTTTGTTTTTCGTTTAGATCCACGATAGAGTTAGTGAAGAAGATATATTACAATGTCTATTTGTGGATTTTGATAAAATGTGCCTATGGGTTTTTGTGAATTTTAATATGCAACTTCACTGCCTAAGAGCTGCAGAACTCTTTTTGTTTAACTTAATAAAATCCTCTGGATGCAAATTAACTTCCTTGGCTCAATATTTGTTATTGTTTCATCTGCAATGAAATGGGAACTGTAAGCATTTTGATAAATGGGTTGAAAGACTTTTAAGTCTCACTGTAGACTCTTGGAGTGAGACCCTTAAGTTCAATAATCTGATTTTATTTCTTGTAATGAAAACCAAGTCTAAAGAGACTTTGTTTACTTGTTTATTTACTTATTTTGGTTTTTTGAGACGGGGTCTCACTATATATCCTATACTGGCCTCAACTTCATGGAAGTCCTCCTGCGTCAGCTTCCTGAGTGCTGGGATTATAGGGATAACCTACCACGCCTGGCTGTAAAGACATTTTTGCTACCTCATATTTCATGGCAACAGTAGAGAACTGTCCTTGTGCCTGGGGGGTCCTCTTGGCCAAATGAGTGGCGTAGAGGGTGCCCTGACTCTGACTGGGCGTATCTGGTCCTGATGCTCCTACTGCAAGAGGCTGCAATCAGTGAGCAATAATATGTGGGACTGGATCTTTTTTATCTTAACAAAACAAAGCGTATTAGCCCTTCTCAGACTCCTCTTCTCCTAACACCTGGGTTCTGTATTTAGCAAAATGTGTCTTGGAGGAAACAGATTTTGAGCACTGTAAGTATTTGTAATAACAGAGAGGCGATGGAGACTATGTGACTGCCCCCCTTCTTGGGGACTATGACTGCATCTCTTAATCTCCAAGGACAGAGTGAACATGACCTGTTCATTATTATTATTTCAAGTTTTCATAAATGGAAAGGGTCATATGTATGAATTAAAGACAAGTAGAGCTCAAAGTAAATATACTGTGTATTTCATTAATAGCCAAGGAATCAAATCAAAATAAAATGGCACCACTTCATAGAAAGATTATGTTAAGTTTCACCCTCAAACTGGTGGAATGAACTTGAAAAAAAAAAACAGCTCATTTTTTTGCCTTAATCCTAAAACCGTAGTGAAACTACTTCAGAAGCCCTGGCGTGACACAGCAAATCCATGTATCTTTTTTTTTTTTTTTTTAGGCTGGTCTCGAACTTGCAACAATCCTCCTGCCTCAGCCTCCCAAGTGCTGGGATTGCAGGTGTGCACCACCATGCCCGGCTGATTTATTTTTATATATAAAGCTACTACAAAATCACTCATGAGGCCAGTTGTGACGTTTTTTTCTGGCATTATTGGACATAATGGACTGGTTAAGAGTGGGAAGACTTCATTAGTAATGATAGGCACCCTAGTTGAGTCATTTTAAGAAAACTAGAAGCAGAGCCTGGTGACGCACACCTGTCATCCGAGCACTCTGGGAGACTGAGGGAGACAATCACAAACTTGAGCTCAGCCTGGCCTCCTAGTGACCCTTCTCCAAATAAAATTAAAAAGGCCTGGGGATGCAATTCAGCACAAAGGCACTAGGTTCAATCCTGTATTGGGGGATACTATGTACCCCCAAGTCCTCATATACTTTTGATGAGGCTGAGTCTGGTGCTTGGGTTCAATTTGTTATCTAGAGCTGGGATTGGTGATCTGAGTGCTGCACCCGCCCAGGGGTGGAGCTGAGATACAGTGTAAAGGAGGCGGGTCTTCCTCTTGCGCGCTTTACTGTTTCGCTCTGTCTCGCCAGCGTGCCTTGGGATTGCAGCGGCCATGAATGGCGGCCCCGCCACGCCATGTTGCCTTGGCATATGAGCCGAAACTCCTGCGAAACTGTAAGAAATAAACCTTTCCTTCCTTAATTTTGGGCGTCAGGTATTTTGTCTTGGCAAGGAGTGAAAAGTAACTAAGACAAATTCCCAGTACTGAGTGGATGGGTGGGGGGAAACTAGAGAAGAAGAAAAACAGTGATTAAAAGAGACTTAAAAAATGAGGGAAAAGGTAGTAGAGAATACAAAGTAAACAGAGTTTGAGGATGGAGGCTCCATCTGAGTTTTATTTGTGGCTTGTAATCTATTATTTTTTTGTTTGTTTGTTTGTTTGTTTCCTTTTTTCTTTTTAAAATTTTTTTTCAGTACTGGAGACTGAACCCAAAGCCTTTACATTAAGGTACATCCTTACCTCTTCGTTATTTTTTTATTTTGAGGCAGGGTGGGGTCTCAAATTGCAATCCTCCTGCCTCAGCCTCCTGGAGTGCTGGGATTCCAGTTGTATGCCACCATGCCCACTTAATTATATTTTCTTATTGTCCTACAAAATAGAATGTAAGGTAATTCTCAGCATTACACATAGATATACAGGTGAAGAATTGCCATAAAGATTGCATTTAAACATTTTGAGAATTTTAAATATTTCATTAAAATGTCAGTGATTTCTCTGCCAAGATCAAGAGGAAATATTATCGACTTGCCTAATGTATACTAGATTATTGATAGATATGAAGTTTAGGTTATTAATAGCACACACATGACACAGTCAGAAGAATTTTCTTTTCTTTTTTTTTTTTTGCAGCATCGGGGATGAAACTCACAACCTGGCGCCTGTCAGACAGGCTCTTAAGCCACTGAGCCAAACTCCTGGCCCTAGTTTTTTGAGTTAGGGTTGCACTACGTAGCTCAGGTGGGCCTTGTGCTCGCATTGTAACCCAAGCCAGCCTCAAACTCACAACACTTCTCCTACCTCAGCCTCCCAAGTGATGAGATTAAAGGCGTGCACCACCACACCCAGCTCGGTCCAAAGAATTTTCACAAGGACACTATTGAACACCTAAAAATGTGAACTTAACACTTCAAAAAATCTGACTTCTGTAACATTACTGTTGGATCATCTGCATCTAGCAGATCCCACTACCATGATGTACGCTGCTATTAAGTAATTTTTAATGATTATCATGATGTAATTTTTAAATGTATAATTATTTTAAATTATTTATTTTTTATTTTAAATTATTTAGGACTGTTTGTTGAATGCTTCCGGTGTTTTGAAGCCCAAATCGATGACCTTCTAAGATAGTTATCAAGATGTGGTGGAGATAGGGAGACTAACACAAGAACAGCAGCAAAAACTTATACAGCCTTTTGAAAGTTCAAATTTAAAGGCTGTACATAAGTTATTGGAAGAGATCTATGTAAAACCATCCTGAAAAGGCCTGAATCCTGGGTGAGCTAGAATTGCTTCTTGTTTGATGCTCAGTTGTGAAAGTATAGAAAAAGAATAGTCTCTGGAGTGAATGTCGAAAATGTTTATCCAAGAGTCCTCTAGGAGAAAGCATTCTGACGAGCTTGGATTCAAGGAGTCACGACCAGTGAATTTTCAGCGCTTTCAGGTATCCCCATCGTGGGACTGAGGTACAGCACTATGATGACCTAACCCCTTTAAATGCTAAATTATTCTCTCATTTCCATTTCTGATTCCATGCTCAACCCAGCAATAGTGTGATTAGGACTGTGAATTTCTACTTTAAGAGAAAGAATGGATGAACCACGTAAGTGTGACCTGTTGCTGTGACATTCATCGCAAATTGATTAAAAAGAATAAGTGGCTTTTCTAGTTTGATATAGTTTTGGGAGAAAGATTTGTTAAAATATTAATTTTATATTATCCTCCCTGTATTTTTCTCTTCCTGTTTCAGAAGAGAGGGAAGCTTTATGTTTTCTTACTATGGGATTTGGCAGGCCAAAAAAAGAAAAAGAAAGAAAGAAAGAAAAAGAAAAATAGAAGCAGTTTCAAGTTTGTTATTTTTGTCACTTCTGGAAAAGCTGAGCTGATGGATCAGATGATATCGGCTATCCGGTAGGACTGAGAGAGGATTTTACAGAGATAAAAAGGTTCTCGGGGCTCTTTTCTGAGGCTGGAGCAGATGAGCTGTCAGAGCACAGGAAGGCACGGGACTTGAGAGGAGAGTGGCTGCGTGGATGCCAAGGGAGGCTGGATCCTAGGTACTTAACCCTCCCATGTCCCAACCATCACAAAACCACAGTTGCCATTCCTGGGAGCATTCAGACTACAACAGTTGGCCTCTGAACAGTAACCAGACCAATGGCGCCTAGGAAAGAATTACTTAGGCTGAATTTCCCTGCAGCTTATAGAATAGGGGGCTGGAGTTCAAAGTAAGCTGATTAAAGAATAAAAAGAATTTGCGGATAAGATGATCACAAGACGGTCATGCATAGGACAATCAGTCTCCTGAGCCCAGTGAGTGTGAATCCATGCTCACTGCGCTGTGAAATCAGGTTTTGAACCTGAAAGGCTAAAGCTCAGACGGCCAGCGTGTGCTAGTAAGTCCTGTTCTGTAAGGATGCTTTGAGGTAAGCTGCTTCCCTGCCTGAGACAGTGAGCACTCGCAAAAGCATCTGGTCCACCCGCTTCCCTGCCTTCTCTGTGTTTTACAAGCAGCACTGTTTTCGGATGAAGTACCACAGTTTTACCAACACCTCAGATGTCCATCATTTTATATTATATAGTTTGTCAAATAAAAGTAAACTTTAATTCCTTAATGAAATTTCATTATAGAACTTACGAAACATTTTGTGTGTGTGTGCGCATGTGTGAGTGTAGTAGTAGAGGGAATTGAACACAGGGCCTTTGCACCAAGGTCCTGGTTCCCCAGTTCTTTTTATTTTATTTATTTATTTTTTTTGAGTCCTGGTCTCACTAAGTTTTTAGTTGCCCATACTGGGCTAGAATTTATGATCCTCCTGTCTCAGTCTCCCAGAGTGGTGGGATTACAGATGTGTGC
>RJWM01044438.1:0-13271 GCA_004363535.1 Dasyprocta punctata | reverse complement strand
CCGTAAGATAGTTTAAAAGTCTATACTACTAAATGCATTAACTGACGAGAGAGAACAGTTGATATTCATAAGACCAGATCAATCCTACATGTCTTTACCTGTCAACCTGAACAGCCCCCTTAAAGGTAACAATATACAATGTTGCAACCACTGTAAAATTCCAACCATCTACAGTACTAAACCTACAATTTTACAGTATTGGATATGTTGTTGTTGTTTGCCGATCTCTTTAGTTTTTTGTTTCTTTTGTGTATGATCATACTTTTATGCTTTATTGGTTTCACTCTGAACTATTTTGCTTGGTTATATTAGATCTGATGTTATGGGTAGTTATTTCAAGGATAACAAGAGGTATTCTAAGGGGAAAAGAAGGAAGGATGAGAAAAGGAAAAAGACATAAATTTATAAATATTCATAAATAAGACAGTTAAAAAAAACTGTATTGCTAAATACAATAGCTATTGAAAAAGAAAAGTTAATATACCTGAATTGATGAATCTTACATGTCTATATCTGTCAATATCCCCAACCCCTAGGAAGGTAAGGATATGCAATATTGTAACTACTGCCAACCTTCAACCACCTCAGTGTGTAAACCTACAATGTTATTGTATCAGATCTGTCCTTGTTGTTTGTCTGTCTTTTTTGACCTTTATTTCTAGCTTCTGTTTCTATTTTCTCTTAAATAAAAAAAAAGAAAAAAAAATAATGATTTCGTGCCTCAGGATTCACTTGTTTTACAGAATTTAATTACCTCATTCTCAAGACATGTTAAATCCTTTCTCTCATCCAAGTCCTAGAAAGTTTGTACAATCTGTAAATGCTGTGACAATTAATCAAGATCTGGACCATGATAAGAAAATGTCAGAAATAAACCACCACATCCCAGGGTTCCTCCCCCATGCACTATGACCTAGTAAAGTCAGTTCCCTGTGGTAGTCAGTGATTCTCACCCCAAACTCTTCCACAGCATGCAAGACAATTATTTAGCACTGGACAGATCCCCCTTCTCCACTAAGAAATGGGGTCAATGTTTCCAAAAGCAGTCCATGAATTTCTTGGTCAGATACTTCTCAGATGGAGATAAAATCTGAAAGCTCAACACTGGTGTTATGGTTGACACATTGTATCAACTTGAGAAGTTTAAACTGAGAGACTCAGCAGGGAGTCAAGGTTCTTACTTTGTAAATATCCTCATCTTGCAAGAAGGAAGGCAAGATTTGTGAATGCTACAGCCACCCTGGAGGGAGGGGTGGCCTGTGTGTACAGTATAAGGGAGAAAAAGAGACTTTCTCTTGTCCCCTGTTGCTCTTACTGCTGCCTTGAAATGTTACCCCTGTGTCATGCCACTCTGCCTTGGAATCAGCTGATTATGGATTGAAACCTCCAAAAACTGTAAGCTAAATAAACCTTTCCTTCCCTAATTTTGTGCCTCAGGTGTTTTGTCTCAGCAAGGAGAGAAAGTAACCAAGACAACTGGTCACACTAAGAGTGATAGGCATCAGGTCTCATTTGCACCACCACTGCCAGGTCCATAGAATTCTACAGAAAGGACTTCTCCTTAGGGGCCTGTTTGATTACGAAAATGCCTCATATGAGGGGATGGGAAGAGAGCTTACTAACAGAGAAACAGGCACATAAGGGCCAGGAGTTTGGCTCAGTGGCTCAAGCGCCTGTCTGGCAGGTACGAGATTGTGAGTTCAATCCCCGGTGCCGCAAAAAAAGAAAGTGACTCGAGAAACAGGCACATGGCTGGAGGTTAGGAACACTGAGGTTTCAGTACTAGACACTTCAGGCTGGCAGAATTCCAAGACTTTTTATTGGGTTTTTTTTTGGGGGGGGGGTTGTGGCACTGGGGATCGAACTAACAACCTCGTGCCTACCAGGCAGGCGCTTAAGCCACTGAGGCAAACTCCCAGCCCTAGTTTTGTGAGGCAGGATCGCACTATGTAGCTCAGGCCGGCCTTGCGCTCACGTTGTAGCCCAAGCGGGCCTCAAACTCACAACGCTCCTCCTACCTCAGCCTCCTGAGTGCTAGGATTAAAGGCGTGCGCCACCACGCCTGGCTTATTGTATTATTTTTTAAATCATACCTATAGTTTATTACAGTAAAACATCATAATTAAAGTCAGTCATGGGAAGAGATATATGGGCACAAAGTCCAAGAAGCTGCTGCACAGAGAGCTTCCCAGTGGACTCACGGACAATGTGAACTTTCCCAACCACTGGAACAGTGAAGCAGACCCTTCCACAATGGTGCTACATCTTAAAACCTGTCAGGGGCTTTTTAAAACTCCAGATATCTAACCTCATGTGCAATATTAAATACAGTACACCAGGGCATAACATGCGTAAAAGGTCACACACCAACCACAGAAACTGTGAGTTGTTTATTAGCCACAACTGCCCAGTACTGTTGATGCTTTGGAGAATTAAATGTAGGTGCAAAAGAGTGCAAGTGATGCCAAGGCTGGGCAGGAGAGAAACAAGGAGTGCCGGGAGGTGGAGGGTTCAGAAGGAACAAGAGATGTGAGAGGTCATCCTGAGAACACGAGCTCCCAGGAGTTAACTGAAAACCCAGGGAACACTCTGGACCTCTATTGGACACCACTTCTGTGCTATTGAACATCTAGGGCAGGACGCTCCAGTTACATTTGTTATTTCAATTATTCCTAATTACACACTGAATTAAGCCTCAAAACAATTGCATTATCCAAGCAGTAGACATCATATTGAGAAACATCCTGAATGTTCAAGGAGATTTAAGAAACACTCATCCAAGATCATAATTTCAAGAAAGGTGAGGCTTTCAAAACATCAGCCCAGCCACTGACATGCCATAGGATGGAAAGAGTGACAACTCTGGGAAACTGGAGTCAGGACTGAGAAACCAGGGGACAAAGACAATGGCTGTTTGCTGATGTGGTAGGACAGTTGGGAGCCAATGCAAAGAAATGGTCAGAGCAGCAGCTGTGAGTTCTGGTCTTTTGCCCACCTTCCTGCCTGGGTGGCAGAGAAGAGGCACTAGCCCGATTCTGTGACACTTGCAGTGGTGTCATTGTAGCCCTGGGGCAGGCTGGGAGAGATGCTGACAGCAGAGGGCGCTGATGACTCCCAGTGGCTTCAGCTGCCTGTCCTTGCCACTTTCTCTTTCCCTCTTCAACCCCTGGAATACTACATGATCATGATATTCCACACTGCTTCTTTGTCTTTTTCATACAAAAGCCTCTCTGAAATGCTGCTAAATCAATGTCCTCAAACAGGGCAGATATTAGGAAGAAAGACTTACGAGATAAAGTTTGACTACTGGGTATTTAAGACTTTTGTGACCCCTCTCAATCCCTCGAGGTTGGTCTCAAATATGCCAATAATTCATCCATCCTAAGGAGTTCCTATCTGCTCATGGTTCCTTCAGCTCTGCCCCATACCTTCCAATCTTCGTCCTGTGCCAGTTAAAGGGTCCTTCCCTAATCCTGTCTATGCGTCCTGCCTATACTCATCCTGATGCTTTTCCCAGCTGCCTTGTGTCTGCTGCCTCCCGGAACCACTCCTCCAGACAGGTGTGAAGTGGCCCACTATGATCCCCAGGGCCTGGCCCTTCAGGTACCCCAGTGGATGTAGGATGGATGGAGTCAAGCAGAGAGTGTGGGCCAGGCTCTGTGGCTTCAAAATGGGAAAGGACACCATTCTGTTGATCACACACTCCAGGAGAGGAAGGGCCTGGCTGCTTTCTTCTGTGACCCCTACACTTACTGGTGTCTTTAAGATCCTTCTTCTCCATGGACCTTTCAGAACCTGCAAAGGTATATTTAGCCCTAACACCTGTGGGAAGGGCCTGTGGGAAGCCTTGACCTCCCATTTCCTGTAGAGATCACAGACTCCCCTCCAAACTGACCTGACCCACAGTCTCCAGTGCAGAGCTCCTACTGTCTCCACTGTGTTTCCATCATGCTGCTCTGGCCTGTCCTTACCGCTCCTGCTGTCCTTGGCCCTGGTTCTGCACCTGCTCCTCTCAGCTCCCACTCAACCTCTGGACACTGACACACTTGGGAGGTGGTAAGGAGTTGGCTCTCCCCTTCCAGCCCTGTTTGCCTCCTTTCTGTACTGAGACTCCAGCCTTGCATTGCTCTGGAGTCGTGTGCCCTGGGCATCCCAGGAAGTCACAGGTGCACTGACTTCTTCATCCTCCCCCCCCCCGATGGTTTTGCTGCTGCCAAATTAAGCAGGAACAGCTCATTTTTGCTCTTTTCATCTTAGTTAACCTCAAGGCCATCACCTTGGTGAGCTTCCCACACACTGAAATACTTGGGCACAGGCCCTGGAGCGTGGGTCCCAGCCCAGTGGGGTCAGCCCCCCCATCCAGGCTGCCTCTGTTTGGCTTCCATCAGTGCCCAGACCTGGCCCTGGGCTCCCGGCTACCTCCCCACCACCCTCAGTCCCCTCACCTCCAGCGGGCTGTGCCCTGCTCTCCCCAGCCAGGAGATCTTCCTGCTGTATTTCAAGTGCCCAGGGCTGCTCTGTCTCCCTGATGAAGGGAGCTGCTTCTAGGGACCCTGTAGGTAGTACTCATGCCTGGCTCTGGCTGGCTCTGCCTCTACCTCCCACTTGCCTGGGCCTCCTTGAGGACAAGGACTTTGCTTCTGTTCTGTATGCCAGAGACGTCTGCACCCAGTGGGTGCTCCTGACAGTTCTGTGCAGGGGTGACCAGATGGTGCAGGGCTCCCTTTCAGGACACCCAGCAGGCAGTCTGGATTTTAGTCAGCAGGTGGCGCAATGTCACAGGCAGTGGGGGCGGCTCTCACAGGCTTGGGCAGGGCTGCCGGTGGTTCTGGGGTGCTCTCTCCCTTTCTCTTCCAGAGCAACCCTAGCTGTGACAGAAGCAGTTAGAGCAGAATCATGAAGGGAGTGGCAGGTCGTCAGCAAGGGGGGAATTCAGAGTAGACACGTGTCTGCAGGTTCAGGGACTGTGAACCAAACCCCAGGGATGCACCTGGGGAGCTATCAGGGAGAGGGTCCCCTGAGGACAGACCCGGGTTTGGCTCATTCCCTCCATGACTCCACCTGGGCTGGGGCTCCAGAGTTACCATGGGGAACTGGGTCCCCTAAGGATTCAGGGTCTCAGATCTGAGACTTTGATCCAGATGAGGGACTTCTGACCTCAACTGGCCCCAAAGAGCTGAGAGCAGCCTTCTTCCCTGCCCTTGAGATGGACTCTGAGGATTGGAGGCTGCAGCCTGAGGAGGGCCACTGGGAGCTGGGGTTTTCCTGGGGCTGGAGGTTCATGGAGTGGGGCGCTGACCTGGAGAGCATGGTGAGGCCCTGCAGTGGAGCCTGAGAAGGGCCGGAGTCAACAGCAAACCAGCTCACTGCTCTGTGTCCCTCCCCACCTCATGTCTTCACCCTCTGCGCTGGTTTTCTACTCTATAAAGTATCATCCCTTACTCTCCAGTCAGTGTTGCAGTGGCCCTAAACTGGTGGACTCAGTGCTTTGGAACCTGCATCCTCCTGGTTTTGTCTCCAGCACTCACATCTGGGGTACCTACCTACTAGGTTAGAAACTTGGTTTTCCCGTCCCTGCTGTATGACCCTTGGCAAGTCACACAACCTCTCTGTGTCTATGATTTGTCGCCATTCCACTGAGGATATTACTGGACAGACCTCATCAAACTGAGCCAGTTTGGTTTGCACAGCCAATAGTCCCTACTAATCAGGAGGTTGAGACAGAGTATTGCTTCAGTGCAGGAGTCTGAGGTCAGCCTGAGGAATGTAGCATGATTGTGTCTCAAATAAAACAGCAACAACAATTAATTGAAATACATTATGACTTAGTGTCTAGAGGGAATACTCACTAAATAATCCCATTTTAAAAGAATCTAACAGTCCTTTAAAGTTTTTTTTTTCTGTTTTGTTTCATTTTTGTTTGAGACAGGGTCTTGCTGTATAGTTTAAGCAGGCTTTGAAGTCACTATTGTAGCCCAGGATGACCTCAAACTCATGGTGATCCTCTTCCCTCAGCCTCCCAAGTGTAGGATTACAGGCACGCACCACCACGTCTGCCTTACTTTAATATTTTAAGCTAATAAAAACACAAAGAAAGCAAACTGTGCCATATATTTGGCTCAGGATTACTAATAAAAAATCATGCAGTAGACACATGATTAAAATTCAAATGAATGCTCACTGCAACACAGAAAGCCTTCTCCTCACCCTTGTTGAAGAATGTGAGAGGCACAGTTGGGGCTGGACCCTCCCTGGAGTGTGAAGGAGGCCTGGCATCGCAGGAGCCCAGCTGGGGCTTGGGATGTCCTTAGGGGACAGGCACAGGAGGCCTAGTCTTTTGCCAAGACAAAAAAATGACGAATAGGACTCTTTCCATGCCTCCTGTGGTCCCAGCCTCCACCATGGCTTCAGGGGACTGGGTATCCAGAAGGACTCAGCAGTTTCTTCTGGTCCTAGGACAGAGGAACCTCAGGACCTCTCTACACCTAGCAGCATCTCACTGGTGTTGCTGCTGTCCTAGACAAGCCTTTAGTTCTTCATATAGGGTCCTGGTTTTGTTTTGTTTTGATTTTGTTTTTGTTTGTTTGTTTGTTTTTGGTAGTACTGGGATTGAACCCAGAGACTTCACAATGAGGTAATTCTCTAATTCTCTTTTTTCCCCCTGACACAAGGTCTGCTAAGTTGTTAACTTGCCCATGCTGGGCTCAACCTCATGGTCCTCCAGCCTCCACCTCGCAGATTGCTGATGTAGGCGTGTACCACCATACCGACTCCTGGCTTCTTTGTGACAGATCTTCCTCCTGTACAGCCCATTCCAGCCCTGTGCACTGCGTAACAGTAGGGCAGGGTCTGTCTTCCCAGTCCTCAGGGCTCAAGGACTGGCGTTTGCAGAAGACCTCACACAGGACTCAGCTGTATAGAGATGAGGGCTCCAAGCAGCTGCACAGTCAGTGCTGTGGATTCCAGGTTGAGCTACCACACAGGACCGTCTTCGCCAAACAGTACCACATCTCTCCCCAGTTCTGCCCACAGATGCCCTACCACAGCTCCACACATCCCTGACCACTGCCTACTGCCTTTCTCAGGGAGAGCGTGGCGTCTCATTCTCCCCTTCAAACTTCCCCCTGCCACTGAGCACCACCGAAATGACAGGGACCTGCCAGTCCCTGGGGAGGAGCAGGGGTTAGGCCTGGCATGCTCTCCCACCTGACAGATGTTCTTCCACAGATACGCATCACCTGACCCTCTCTACACTCAGATGCTAGGGCCATTTGAGACCCCTGAAGGGGACCGGAAGGGCTAAACACAGAAACAAGACATGTTGGCAAAATTCATCCCTGACACATATGGCAGAGAGATAGCTCATTTTCATGATATACCAAAAGCTCCTACAAATCAGTAAGATTAGCAGTGAGATAAACATGGAGAACAACAATGAGTCAGGAAGAAGAGAAACAAATCACCATTTAACACTTAGTACAATCTGAAAGTTTGCTAATTGATCTAAATTGCTTGTCTTCCCCAGCATGCATATGGTGACCTTATTCTCCAGTGTAATGTTTATGTGGAGGTTGGTCCTCTGGAAACTGATTAGGTCATGGCTAGATGGAGCCCTGGTGAATGGGATTAGTGCATCATACAAGGCCCCAGAGATGTCTCTTGCCCCTGCACCCATGTAAAGACCCAGTGAAGGTGCCGTACATGAAGCAGAAAGCCAGGCCACTCTGGACACTTGAGTTTGCTGGTGCTTTGGTGGTGCACATTCTCCAGAAGTGAGAAGTCTGGTGTTTAAGAGAACAGCCCAAGCAGGCTAAAGTGATAACATTTAGAAGCATGCAAATTGCAATGCAGTGCTATTTTCATATATATTGGCAAAGGTTTAAAAAGGTAGTAATGAAATTCATTGGGTTATGGGGAAATTGATACTTTCATACATTGTTGGAAAATCTGTTAACCTACATTTAAATCTGTAGTGCACGTACTCTTTTCACCAGCAAGTTAACCTACAGAAGAACTCAGTAATATATGTACAAATATGTCCAGTGTGTCATTTCTTTTTTGGAATTAGAAGGAACTCAAATACCTATCTGAAGGAAGTTATCTAAAGAAAGAAAAATAGGAAGGATGGAAGGAAGAAAGAGAAAAAAATATCCACCCTTCAGACAAATGAGTCATCATAGCTGTGTCATCCAGTTAAGATGACTGAGTTATCTTTATTGCTAGGAAAAAAACCTGCAAAACTGAGCAGCGTATTTTAGTTCTTCTAACAGATAGCATAGCATAGTAGATACAGGAACAGAATACAGTCCAGCTTCCCCTACAGGTTGATAACAGTGCTTCACTCACAGACGAGGAATGACTCTGCTCTGTGTACTTCCTTTTTTCTCCTGGGCCTTTGACCGAGGTTAGGTGTGAAGAGGGGGAAGTCACTGCCCCATGCTCTAGGGGATGAGCAGAGTGAAGCCTTTTTATCAGAATCTAAGCAATAGCACCTTGTCACCTCCTCTACAGAGAAAACATCTATGACAAATTGTTCTGCCTTGGTGCCAAGACCAGGCTCAGGCATGCTGGGATACCCAGAGCCGTGTCACTGGGGTCTTCAAATCCACAGTGTGGTGGGGAGGTGGACAGGGGCCCTCCGATGAACTAGCCTGGGATAGCCTGTGGAGGAGGAGTGAGAGTAAGCAGTTTCCCTGAGGAACCTAGACCATCACCTGTGGCTGTTGAAGGAAAGAGTTGCACTTTATAATGGAAATCAAGTACAGCTGAAATTATTCTCATGCATCATTTGTGCTGCTGTGTTGGAGAGCAGCCTACCAGCCCTCAGCAAGCTTTCTTCCTGCTTCAGGAGAGGCTGCCTGTTCTCATGAATAGCTGGCTGGTGTGCAGGGTCGTGCTGCTGCATGAAGGCGCCCTGCACACTGGAGCACGAGACTCACCTGAGGCAGGAGGGTGCAGCAGGCAGCTGGACCCAGACTGTGAGAGCTGTTTCGTGCACCTCTTCCCAGCTCTACACTCGGCATCACCATGTTCACAGTGGAAATGAGCTACACTGGGGGTAGCTACGCCTCAGAAATTGGCCCACACTGGAAACCTGGCCCTGTTGCTTCTGCAAAGCCAACAGTTAAACAGTGACCCACGCATCATTGTACCCTGGGCCTCAGGAGGTCACCCCTGAGAGATAGGGGAGCAGCCACAGACCCGGGAACCCTATCTCATGTTCCCTTGGGACCTGACTAGAATTATCTCGCAGTGTGAATTTCTGCATCTTTTCTCTCTCTTCTTTTTTGTGATTTAGCACAAATAAATGAGTTTTAGAAGTAAACCCTATGTAAGGTTTGTCAGTCCTAAAAAATAAAAGGGCCACACTGGACTTTGTCTTTGGGCCCAGCCCAGTGACTGAGGCCTGCTGAGTCCTGGGGTGGTGGGCACCTCACGGAACTGGGTTGTGGTGTTCACTCGGGAACATGTGTGCTCCTGCAGGTCCCCTCTGGGCAACTCAGAGGCAGGAGCTCTCCCTCTTCCCACAGACCATGCACATGGTGGGGGGCCCTCTGGGAGTGCGGTTTCTCTCAGAGGAAGAGGAGCTGGATGAGACTATACTGCATAGAAGTCCCCTTGGGACCTGGGACTGAGTATATGTTGACCACGACAGGCCCCGCCAGTGCCAAGGTACAAGTGTGCTCTGTAAATATTTGCTGGTTGGTAGCCTGTTCAGGGTAAAGGTTGCTTCCTGGGAATCTGTTGCCCCCAGGGGATTCAGAGGCGAGGACTGGGTGAGGCATCAAGAACTCACTCCAGGGCCCACCGTGCACTGAGGGGGGGCCTCCTGCCTTGCTGCTCACAGGGCTCAGAGCCAGCACACCTCATCTTGTCACCAGTGACCAGCCATGGCAGGGCCAGGAGGCACCAACATGGGCCAGCAAGGAAGGGCCTTAGTCCAGGAGGGGTACATTGGACAGGGTGGGGGAGATAGGATATTCTTCCAAGTCCATAAGGGATGGGATGAACCCCCATAGTTTGGAGTTATTTTCTTAGTGAACAGCTCCTGATGGACCTCCCTTTCTCTTTGTCCCATCAGGAGGGGCCTTGAGGTCTACAGGTACATTCTGGGGCTGTGGGTGGGGTCTGCAGAGCCACACTCACCCCAGCGGTGCAGAGTTGTGGCCTGAGCCTGTAGGGAAGGGACAAGTTGTGCTGGAGTGAAGGTCCCTCTTCCTCCACTGGACAGGGAGAGATACTGAGAGCCACTGAGCCAAGATGCATTCAGAATGATGCGTGGCTGGGCTCTTGCATCTCTATAAAGGAAGCACAGCAGACTTTTGAGGAAGCCCAGCAAAAAGGTGTCTGTCTAATATGGCTTGAGTGTCTCACAGACACACTAAGGTTGGGCAGGGGCCTTGGATGGGTGCTGGGCAGGAGCACCAGCCAACCTCTCTGTCCACCACTATGGGTCTTCTGGTTTAAAAAAAAAAATAGGAGACTTCCATGTGCTTGGAAGAGTCCTGCTCACAGGTGATGAGGCCTCCTGTCCTGGCTGAGAGATAGCAATGTTTTTTTAGGCCAGCAGCTTCTACTGGTCTAAGCTAGAGCTGGAGCTCCAGGCATAGGTCTGTGTGTGACTCACTAACCCCAAAGAGGGTGGCTGTGGTTGGTCAGGAGCTGCATTGTGACTCAGAGGCTACTTTGATGTAGCTAAGGCCAGTGAGGCTATGTCTTGGGTAGGGGAAGCTGACACCTTTTCCCCTCACATGGCTTTAAAGGTCTGAAGCTGTCTTCCTGTGGGAGACTCACTTCATTCAGAGCAGGATTTCAATTTGGAACTATCTTCAGTAAGGAAGTCTGGAGATGTGCTTTTAGGACTGGCTTTGCCTCTTATGGAACTTGCAGACTTTGTATTGACAAATTCACCACTTTGGAAGCTCTGTAAAATGAGAAAAGGGCCTCTCTTACAGGCAGTGAAGGGCTCTGTAGACAAATGTCATGTGGTGCAGGTGATTAGCTCTCAGGGAACTCTCTGGCGTGTAGGTTCATCAGGAACAGATTGAACAAGTCCCCACATATTCACAGGCCAGACTCCACCTGTCCTTAATTTTGAACTCTGTGGTATTTAGCCCAGGACAAGGTTCTAACTCTTTGCCATGGCACAGGGACCCATAAGCACAAATGACCCGAGCCCAGCACTTTCCATTGCCCACTTTCGAGGACTCCTTGTCACCAGAATGGCTAGTCCCAAGCTGTCCAGTTTCATAAAATGGTTACAATCCCCAGTTTCCTCACACAGAACAGTATGGCTGTTTTTATTTCCCTTTTGATAACATAGAATATATATCAAGTAAAATATTCTAGCAAACATGACAGACAAAATTTAAAGTGTCATCTAAAAATTGATTGCATTGTCACTATCCCAAGACTAAGTATATGTTTAGCATTTTGTCTATGCTAAGTGCTGTTGAGTTGAAGAGATGATATCACCCTCTGGATGTCCCCATCTTCCCTGCTCTTTGCCTCCACCTCTTCCTTTGGAGGAGGTGATGTGAAGCTGTGCGCCATAACCGCAGAGGGATGTCGCCACATCCCTGAGATTGAAGCCTGTCCCAGAATCCTGTGCCATTTCCCTGGTGGTTTCAGAATTGTCCTGGCTCTTCTGGTCAGCTTCAGGCTGTGAAGACCGGAACATGGTAGGGATGGGGAACATCTAGAGGAGGCAGGAGAGCAGCTTCCCAAATGGCCTCGGTGTAGCCTGACAGCAGGAACCCATGAAGCTTGGAAGCTCTGAGCGAGCCCATAACCTGGGCCTTCTGGAGTTCGATGGCGAAGCCCAGCTGCTGCCTTTGGTCACTCACACACTTGTTTCCCTACTACTATTCTCAACTCCTGCTCTGTATTACTGGAAGACCTCTCACAGTCAAGACTCACGATCTGAGGTTTCCCTTTCTTCTGAGTTTTTCTTGCATATCTGGTGATCCTTGTTCTCTTATATCTAAGACAGATTCAGGCTATTTTCTGCAGAGTGGGGGCGAGGAACTGGTTTTTATGATGAGGAGCCCCTATATGTCAGAAGAAAAGAGTCTTCACAGAGACCTCATTACTCACACTAGTTCTCTGCAGAGCGTACACTCAGGGAAGGGTTTGGTTTGGTCTGGTTTGGTCTGGTTGACTTGGTTTTAGCAGAACCTTCCTGCGCTGATGTCCAAGAAGGAAATGCCTGTCTTCTGGATGTTCTGGCCTGGAGCTGTGTGGTAGCTTGAGAGGTTAACTATTCCTTACACAGCCCTCCCATGTGGCTCCCAGTTTCAGACGCACTTCTCAACCAACGTTGCTTCCTGCCTTGCCTCTATGAGTTCAAAGTCCATGCCATCTCCTCTGAACAGATGGCTCCATTCCACATTAGTGATTCTCAAACTTGCTGCACATTGTACACACTGGCTTTGGCTTCACCTGGGTCATTAAAATAACGCTGTTCTCTGGGGAAGTGGTGAAGGTTCTGATGTAATTAGTGCAGACCTGAGCTCCAACTAGATAGCCTTTTCCATCTGTACTTGAGTTACCAGGCACCGCTGATTAGTTTCCTCCCATTTTCTGTTTTATGTTGTGATTTAAATGTCTAAAAATATTTGTGTGTCACTTTTAACTTACGTGAAATATTTGTATTTATTACAGTATTGTAATTCAGTACATGTGTACAATGTATAATGATGAAACCTCAGTAATCAGCATTTTCATTTCCTCAAATGCCATTTCTATACTTTGATAACATTTTCCTCTAGTAATTTTGAAATATTGAAACTCTTCTTGCCCTGTTGTGCTACAGAACATAATCTATCCACTGCTGATTACATTTTCCTATCTTCTAGTGACCCCTACTCTGCTCTCTATTGCTATGTGATTGATACAATAATTTCACTTCCATAAATGGATGAGAACGTGCAGCATTTGTCTTTCTGCGCCTATTTATTTCATTTGACATATCCTCCAGTTCCACTCATGTTGTTTAAATGATAGAATTTTATCATTTTTATGGCTGGATACTATTCCACTTTGTATACAAGTGACTATTTCATTTATTCACTGTCGGGCGCCTGTCCCGGCCGGCAGGAAGACACACGACACACTAGCGGCGAGGTGAGACAGCTTTAATCGTCCCTGGTGGGTTACGCTCCAAGAAGCCTCCCACGCGTCCGCTATGAGCGGCTCCTATGTGCTTCTCGCCCTTTTCGTTCCTTCTTCTTCTACTACTCGCTCGCAGGCGGGAGCCCACTTAAATACCA
>RJWM01044437.1:0-13289 GCA_004363535.1 Dasyprocta punctata | reverse complement strand
GTAATGAGCCGAGTTGACCAGGGCTGCGTGGGCACAAGGGAAGGTCACCCGGAGCTTGTTGTCCCCACACGGTTAGCGGAGAATGCTTTGGAGAAGATCACAGCTTTTTCTTGTTTTGAGAGAGCCTCACTCTGCAGTTCAGAGTGGGTGTGAACTCTCTGTGTAGTCCAGGCTGGCCTCGATCTCACAGTGACCAGCCTGCCTCAGCCTCCTGGGTGCTGGGATTGCAGGCATGTGCCACCATGCGTGGCTCCTCAGCTTGTATTTTTAATCTACTTGTTTTCCTTTTTTTAATGGGAAAATCTAGAAGTTCATATTCTGTCCATGCATGTAAATTAGGCTCTTTTATATTTTTGTAAATAAATAGACTCATTTTTGCAGGTATAGTATAACTGCTTTTCCTTTTTAAAATGTGTGTAAAAGGCATTCTGAAATTTGTTGCAAACACGGCTGTAGTGAATTTTCGAATTCACTGCAATCTGTTCCCTCGAAGAAGCATCAGCTTTTTGCCATGAACACGTCTGTCTAAGGTGGGCCGGCCTTGTCCCCAGGTGGGACCCTGCTCCTGCAGACCTGGCTGGTGACACCTGGCACCTCCCAGGCTACTGACAGCCGCAGGGCCAGGTGTAAGATTTCGAGGCATTCCCAGCGCTGGTAAGAATTGTCCCGGCCCACTTTTGTTTATCGTCAAAGCTGAACGGTTCTGCAGCACAGGGAGGCTACTTCACAGACAGCCTACCGTGGGATGACTTCAGCCCGAGAACTGCTGTGAGCGGGTCGTGCGTCCTGTCTAATGCGCGTGCTCTCTCTCGCAGGGTCCCCCCGGCCCTCCTGGCCCTCCAGGTGAAAAGGTAAAGATCCTTTCCCTTTCCTTTCCTTTGCCCTCTGTGTAAGACCGTCACGGACTTGCGTGACCCGTCCTTCACATTACTGCAAGGAGTTTGGGAAGCTGCCTTGCGCTGTGCGTCTGTCTCCTCGGGCCCCTGCCTGTGGTCTGCGTGTCACTCGGGCCCCTGCCTGTGGTCTGCGTGTCACTCTCTCTCTGTGTCACGGGTTCTGTGTCTGCCACGTCCGTCATCTGTCAGGCGTGCGCTGACCATCATGATGAAGCCAACTTTCTCCCCCACAGGGGCAGATGGGCTCGAGTTTCCAGGGGCCGAAAGGTGACAAGGTGGGTGTGAGGAGCCCCGCGTGCTTCCGCGTCCGCTCAGCGCCACGGCCTGGCCCGCGGCCGAGCTCCCTGCATCATGGTCACTTCCCCGCGTGTCTTGCGTGGGATAGGGTTTTGCTTAAACTGCTGGAGTTAGGTTCCCTCAGCTCACAGAATAATCGGGGGTCACCTGACCAGCAGGGCCCCCGCAGGGCTGCTGGTGCTGGTCACCTGCCCACGGGAGTCAGGGCAGACCAGACCCCCACTGGTCACCAGGGTGAAATGCAGGGCTCGGCCGCAGGGCGCGCTCTGAGAGGCCTGGGGCATGGAGAAGAGGCCGGGACACACGGGTGTGGGGCGCTTCTGGGGTTGGCGGCACGGAGAACGTGCACCACGAGCACGGGGGCTCAGCCCAGGATGGACACCTCCCAAGGGGGTTGTGGGCGGGTCCCCGAGTGTCTGCCGAGGACTGGGCGCCAGCACGGGGCCTCCCTGTAGCTACTGTCTGGCCCCAGTAGTTACTGCCACCGGTGGCCCCAGACGTGGGCCTGGATGTGGCTGGCTGGCCGGCCTCGCACCCGCCTTTGGGTTTTGGCTCAGTCACCCCCCTCCCCGAGCCTCACAGCACAGTGACCCCGAGGTCGATGCTGTTGTGACCCCAGGCTTTCCTTGTTCTCTGTGGCTGGGTTTCACGTCACCTCCAGGCGTCCCAGCTGTGAGCCGCCTGAGCCAGGAGGTCCCTGGCCTGGAGATTTCACCTGACCTGGAGATGCCTCCTTCTCTGCCACGCTCTGGGACAGATGCAAACTGTCCCCTGTGTCACTGAGAGGCCACAGTGCGCCTGGTGCCCAGTGCTGCAGGGTAGGGATGCCCCAGCCCAGGGCACCGTCTGCCGGCTCAGGGTTCCTACTGGGCTGCACTGGAATGGGGCACAGTTACATTTAAAAACAGGTGTTTCCGTTTGACTTGCACACGCGCTTACACACCCACATACACACACTTCCTTTTGTTTGCATGCCTCATTAATCCCGGTTTTCCCACAAACAGGGTGAGCAGGGTGTCAGCGGGCCCCCTGGGGTGCCTGGCCAGGCACAGGTGAAGCAGAAAGGGGACTTTGCGCCGACGGGAGAAAAGGTACACGGGGCTGCCCTGGAGGATGCCGGGCTCTGGCATGGGGGACTTCCTGCGGCCAGAGCGTGCGCGCCGGAGGGCTGGGCTCCTCCAGCTGGAGCTGCCCTCTCTGTGCCGCTCAGCAGGTCTGTGGCAGAGGCGGCCGGAGCCAGCCTGGCCCAGGGTGACTTGGTGCCGAGTCGCCTGAGGAAGGGTGGTTAAGTGTGTCCCGCACTGGGGACGGCCACGGGCGGAGGAGGCCGGGCCACTCTCCGTGGTCCCCGCGGTCCTCTGGGACCCCGGGGACGTCCTTGGAGAATGCAGCGTCCTGACGCGCGCAGCCTGTAGGAGACCGGTGCAGACCAACCACGTCCCTGACTCCTCTCTCTCCACTCCTTAGGGTCAGAAAGGTGAACCCGGATTCCAGGTGAGTGCCCGGTGCCCGTCCACTGGCTGCATTTTCGTGTAGAAGACCATAAAGTCTTGACTGAACTTACAAGCTGGTTTCCCCTCCGAGTGAGCCCTGGCCCGGCCCGTGAGGGTGAGCTGACCCTCTCTCTCCTGTCCCCCGCAGGGAATGCCAGGTGTTGGGGAGAAAGGCGAACCCGGGAAGCCAGGGCCTCGAGTAAGTGCCCCGAACCCTTCCTTCTGCTCCTCGTCGGGAGCCCTTCTCCCTCTGCTCCTGAAGCACAGCTGCGCACGGAGGGGAGGTCCGCAGGGTCTTGTGCTCGACCTCTGTCCCTGGAAGGCTCTGACCGTCCACGCGCCAGGACCCCACTGAGGACTTGCTGTGGGTTTGCTGTGGGGAGCAGAGCTGGCCCTGGTGCCTGCGTGGCCAGGGGTTGGGTTCCGGTCCAGCTCTGAGACCCAGCCACAGGGCCCGGTCACGTGTATGTCGTCAGGAGCTTCGGGTCCCCTGAAGTCACAGTTGGAAAGCCCCGGCGGGGCCGTCACCGCTGTGGCTCAGGCGAGGGGCAGTGTGCCGTGTACTCGTGGGGACCTGAGGCCGACCTTTGGCGTGGGGTCTAGCTGTCGTCACTTCTGAGACGCTAACGCTGACTGCTTCACTCCACAGGGGAAGCCCGGGAAGGATGGCGAGAAGGGGGAGCGGGGGAGCCCGGTAAGTCTTCCCTGCGGTTGCCGGAGGTGCGTTCGCTGCTGTCCCCTTCCCTCGCTGACGCCTGTTCTGTCCCTCTCCTCACAGGGCTTCCCCGGCGACCCGGGATACCCAGGGCTCCCAGGCCAGCCGGGCCTCAAGGTACGTGGTCACCCGGTCTTGCGTTTTACCTTTGCCGTGGAGTTCGGTCTGCAGATGGGCTCATTCTCCCATAGAGAGGAGAACTCTGAGTTCAAGGGGGAAAATTCCTGGCCCATACTCACGCTGCGTCTTGAGCCTGGCAGGTGCAGCGGCCGAGGACAGTGCAGTTGTAGTGGTCTGCAGATGGAGTCTCCGTGTCACCGGCGGAGTAGCCGAGCCGTGCTGTCTGTGACACGCTCCATCTCCAGGGGAAGCGGGGAGTCACATTGTTCTCTCATTGCAGGGAGAGAAAGGCGAAGCTGGTCTTCCTGGCCTACCGGGGACTGTGAGTACGGGGTGCCGAGTGCCGGTCTGGGCGCGGGGCGCTGGGGCGGGCCCAGGGCTGGTCACGCAGGGCCCTCTGCAGCTGTCCTGCACCTAACATTTGCATGCATACATACTGCGTACATTTGTTTGAACCCTACCATTTGTATATAGATAATTTCTGCATATCCTTAAACCTGCGGAAATGCAAAGGTTTGAGCGTGGATAGTAATGTCAGCAGCATATTCTGAAACCTTTTTGGTTCATTTTGAATTACCCATTAAGGGGAGTTTTAGTAACAGAAACAGATCGTCCGTAATTTGACTATCCTTGCAAGTAACACCTCACTCTACCCTTGCACATATTTTTGCATACCTGCAACCAAGGTGCATGGCACTCTCTGGAAATGAACCTCCTTCGTGTCCCAGGGATCGTCTTCAGTGGGCCTCGTGAGGGCGAGGCCGGCCCCCGCTTGCTGTGGCCCCGCAGTGCCATGCAGGGCAGGCGGTCCGTGGCTGTGTGTGGTGCTGGGGCTGGGTCCTCCTTCCTTGGGCTGCTTCCAGGGTGGGATCACCGGACCACAGCGTGGCGCTTCCTTGTTGCGGGCACACCGCCCTGCGCCTGGTGGTCCCTGTGCCACGTTCTGGCCCCGCAGAGGGGCCGGGGCCGTTTCTCACCTCTGTCCGTCCGGCGTGGGCTGTCTGTTTTCCTTTACACTAAAGGTTTTTAGTTCGTTCTTTTTTAGTTGCCAAGTAGGGATCCTAGTGCTCGTGGGGCGCGTGTGCCGCAGAGCGACTGCGGCAGGCTGCTGTTGAAGCGTTTTAACCGCACCCGCCAGCGTCAGCCGACAGAGAAGCTGTTAAAATGCAGCGCTTGACTTTGCCATTGTCTGAATTTAGGAAAGTCAGAAGCAAGGAGAACAAGTTTCTCCTTTTAGTGAGCCTCCCTCTTGGCTTATCTACCTGGGTTTTCAAGGGAATGCCCTCTTTTGATCCTTAAAAAAAGCAAAAGCAAAAAAAAAAAAAAATCGTCGCAATGAAAAACAGGCGTGTCCTGGTGACGTGAGCCCGAGGACACAGCAGGGCCTTCCCCCATGGCGCCGGGTGACGTCGGCTCCCGCTCGGGCTCGAGTGACAGTGGCTCTGACGTCGTCAGCGGACAGTTCGGTCCCCGATGGGCTTCCGAGACCCCCCACTACCCCTTTGCTTTGTATGTCTTCAAGCAGTAAGAAGGTGCTCCTGTCGGCACCGCCTCGCTCCGATCCGGTGCGGAGGGTGACTCGTCCTCTCTCGCAGGTCATCGGCACCGGGCCTCTGGGAGAGAAAGGAGAGCGCGGCTACCCGGGCTCTCCCGGGCTGAGAGGGGAGCCAGGCCCCAAAGGTACCTGTCCTGCCGCCCCCTCTCTCCCACCCCTTCCTGCGTTCTCCCCTTCCCTTCCCTTTCCCCATCCCCGAAAGGTCCAGCCTGGTGACCGATGGTCAGGCCCGACCTCACTGCCACTGGGGCGTCCCGGGACCCTTTTCCTCCCGTGGATTCCGGCTGGGTGGAGGCTGCGCTGTCTTCCACGTCCCCCAAGCAAGCCTGGTGCTGCAGAGAATACCAAGTGCGCTCTTCTCTCTGTCCAGGTTACCCAGGGATTCAAGGCCAGCCGGGCCCTCCAGGTGAGAACCTCAGCTGAGTCCCTTGTGGCGTGTGTCACCTCTTGGTGATTTCAGCTCTGCACGTGTGTTACACATGTGCACAAAAGAGGCAGCAGTGTGTTACACAGTTTTGTAAATGAGCGCTTTGCATTTTGTAAGTTGCATATTAGCGTGGCAGGGTTGGGACCTCGGCCTCCCTGGAGACCCCTCCAGAGGACACCCCGCTTTTGCAGGCCCCGGCTGCTGCGTGGGTGCATTCCTCCCAAGCGTCTTTACCCGCCTGCCTGCTGCTCTGAGCCCCACTCTTGCTTTTCCTGGGAAGCCAGCATTGCCCAGCTGGCGTTCCTGAGAACTGTTTCATGCCTGCTAGTTTGCATGTCCTGGGGTCGTGTCTTCCAAGGGCAGGGCCTCGTCTGTGTGTGCGTGTGCAAGGCCCGTGTGCTGTGCGTGCATGTGTGTGAGCGTCCCCAGTCAGTCACTGTCCCCGGGAACAGGTCTGTGTGCTAGAGTTGATCCTCGCCATCCTGAAGCCTTTTGCTCAGCTTGGTTTTGATTTTATTTTTGTTTTGGTGGTGCTGGGAATTGAACCCAGGGCCTTCCCACTGAGCTATACCCCCAGCCCTTCTTTTTAAACTTTCACTTGGAGACAGGATCTCGCTCAGTCACAAGCTGCCCAGGCTGGCTTTGTGGTCCTCCTGTGTCAGCCTCCCGGAGGGCAGGGATCACAGCCGCGTCCACCGCATCTGGCTGAATTTTTAAACTTATTTTATCCTTGCTGTTTTTATTTCATTTTTTTCTGCTGCCTGGTGGTTCTCATTTCTGATCTCTCCCAGGGCTCCTTTCCTTTTTCTTTTTTGCGGGAACCCACAGCCGCCCTCATTCCCGCCTGAGGCCCAGGCAGGGTCTCCCCAGCTCCCTCCTGCCTGTGAAAACCTGAGTTCACCCTGAAGTCATTGCCATCTCCCTCCATCGTCCTGTGGTGGGCGCCCTGCTTCCTTTTCACGCCCGTTACCAACACTGCCTCCATCTCTTACCAGTTGTTTTGTGGGGTGTCCGGCCTGGAGGACACCGTGCACCCTTGCCAGTGTTGGCTGCTGCCCCCATATCCTCTGCCCGCCCCTTACACCCCGCATTGGAGCCCCCTGCTCCTCTCTGTCCTTGGCGGGGCTGCGAGCCTGCGGCTTGCTTGGCTGTTCCCTCACAGCGACAGCTTTTTACCTGGGGCGGAGGCCGAGGGAGCTGGGGCGTCACTGCCCGAGATATTCACATGAGATTCTCTGCTGCTTTCAGGCCTTCCCATTCCAGGGCAGACGGGCCCTCCCGGCATCCCCGGGGAAAGAGGAGAAAAAGGCGACCAAGGATTGCCAGGCGTGTCTCTGCCGGGACCCAAGGGAAGGGATGGGTTACCGGGCCCTCCCGGCCTTCCCGGGCCCCCTGGGCGGCCAGGTCACACAAGTAAGTTCCCTGGGCGGCAGGCAGGGCAGAGCCAGGTGGGCGCCGCGGCTGCGGGAGCTGGCATCTTGGACGTCATAGATGTCCAGGGATTGCTTGATCGTTTATTTTCACTTGGGTGGCTTTGCGGAAATAGCCAGGCTATGAAAAGGAGTCATTTAACTAAAGAGAGAGAAAGAGAATCGACCTAAAGAAATCAGTGTGGACCAGCTCCGAGCCCCTGGAGTCTCGGATTAAAGGCGAAGCCGCTGAGTTGCGTGACTTTTCCAGGAGGCCGGTTGCACTGCCCGCGGTGGCGGAGGCGCTGTGCACAGTGACGGGGAACTCGCACTGCGCCCAGGGAAGAAGGCGTTGCGTGACGCAGGTGGCACCACCGTCTGACGTGGTCAGGGCTTCGCTTTTGAGTGACGTGATGGGGCAGTTTTCCCATTGCCAGCTTCCCTGAGGGCTGAGCTTGCACCGCTAATCTCTGGACTTCCTTACGGTGGCCCCGGGACGCCAGAGTGAAGGATCCATCCATGCAGCGGATTCTAGGAAATGTCCAGTGGGCCCATTTCCGGTTTCCAAAGCAGCGTCTGGGTCCTCCTGGGCCGGACTGGGGCTCCGTGATGCTTCTGAGGGGCCGATTCCCCATACGGCTGCTGGCAGACACGTCGAGGGCTTCAGGATTTGCTTGCTGGGATTCCAGCGTATCCTGTGGGAGGGAGGGGCTCTAGCGGCCGAGACTGGTGAAGGAGACGGATTGAGTGCAGGGTGGAGCGATCAGCTCCAGGTGGGCTTCCTGGGAAAGGGGCAGCAGGGGCCGCTGGGGAAGCGGGCAGATCCTGTGTGGCTTTGCACAACTTCCTCCTCTCCTGGTTTCGTGGACGTGGGAAAAGAGGAGGAAATGTGGACGGTCTGGAGACCTCCGTCCAGCATCCATCACCCTCTGCTCTGCACGTGGGAGGAAGTTGGCCTTGTGGGGCTCCCTGGTCCCTGAGCACGGCTGGAGTGACGGATCACAGTCCTGTGTTCTTCGGGACAAGGGGACGGGCAGCAGCGGGGTGTGGTGGGGCGTGGATTGGCGAGCCCGGAGGGCGGCGTGAGCGGGAGAGGGTGCAGCGTCCTGGGCTCCCGGGCTGAGACGCGGACAAAGGGAAGCCGGCCTCTTGGAGGAGAGCGTGGTTTTGAACTTTGGAATTTGCAATCTCTAAAATACAAGCAGACTTCATGGGAAATGCGAACCCTCCATGGCTGTCACTGAATAGGCTGTGTTAGCATAGTATCTACTGCCCCTGATAGCATCTAGTTTTCTTTTTTAGCCCATGTCAATGAAGTAATTCCCAATCATGGAGAATTAAGTATCAGTTGCTCATGAGGTTTTTATTCAGATTTGTGGTGTCTGTTAAAGAGGCCATGTCTGAAAACTATTGCTGGTTTGAGGCCTATCAGTAGCTCATTCACCACACACCATTGAGATTTCTGCTACCGAGCTGTTGTCCCAGAAGGTCACCAACATCTTGAGGCCACCTGTGGCCACAGACCCCTTCGTGGGCAGGCATTGGGAAATGTGGACCGCAGACTTGTGCTTTGGAATTCCCCAGAAGCAATCACTGTGTGCTTGCTGTAGACTTAGAGTTGTTTTGGGTTCCGTTCAGTGAGGACGCATCATTGCCTGTTCCTTGGTGTGTGGAGGGGGTCCTGTTGAGATAAGGCAGACAGGGGCATCCTGGGAAAAGGAACCTGTTCGTGTCCCTTCTCAGTATTCCTGAGCCTGCGTGTCCAGAATTGGAGAGTTAGTATGCATGCAGGGCTCGGCATTGTGGTTCTTCATGGTGCGACTCAGGGTGCAGAGACTTGGGAGGTTAGGCGTTGCTCTTGGAAGCCTTGACACGGAGTCCCCTGCCCAGTGTGGTCTCCACGGTGCGGAGGTTGGAGGGTGGAGGGAGTGTGGCAGGCTTTCTCCTGGATTCAG
The DNA here is from genome assembly GCA_004363535.1 of Dasyprocta punctata. NCBI lineage: Eukaryota > Metazoa > Chordata > Mammalia > Rodentia > Dasyproctidae > Dasyprocta > Dasyprocta punctata. Next base: position 4,422 of record RJWM01044437.1, on the reverse strand, counting down.
TTCTTACACTTCTTCAGCTGACAAGTCATAAGGCAGCAGAGTTGGGGTGTTTGGGGTGCTTCTGTTCCAGCTGGGGCCAGGTGCCCAGCTGACAAGTGGACTTGGCTCATGCATCTGCATGGGGGGGCACGCTGGACCCAGAACCTCTGGCCTTGACTTCTCTCCCCTGGGGAGAAGACAGAGGGGAGGAGCCGGAGGTGGCTCTGGCCCTGGAGCCCATGCAAGATGCCAGCTCTTTAACTCTCTGCTCTATCATTTTTCCTCAAAGACGCTGGAGCAGGACACACGACCCTGCCATAGTGTGTATCTGGACCGTAAGACAATGCGTCTTTCACTGGAGCCCTGACTGTTGGTGTCTGCGTTGCTGTGCTGTGTTTTCATGCCTCTTGACAGAAAGCTGCTCAGGGCTGAATATGAGCAGCGATTAGAGGCTGCGTCTCTGAGGCGATGGGCGTGTGCTGTGGATTTGCCCCAGGGAGGGCACAGAGCTGGTGGCCCGGGCAGCCCCTGCCTGCTGAGCCTCACTGGCTTAGGGTGCAGAGCCAGGCTGATGGTGCGGGCTTCGCAGGAGGCAGGCGGGGTGCAGTGGGGCGCAGGGCTCAGGAAGGGCAGCCGCGTTGGAGTCCGCGCCACGGAAATGCTAGTCATGCTTCCCGGATGTGGCGGGTGCCGGGCTCCTTTACACGCTAGCATCTCTGTTCCGCAGGGTTAGGGTTTAGGAAGCCACTGAAAGCTGGGTTTCCAAATCTTCTGATCAGCCTAGATTACTTTGGTTTTACAATAAAGTGTGGATGAAGAGACGATGTGCCTGGCGATGATTCTCTGACTTTGCAAACTCACTTCCAGATGGCATTGTGGAGTGTCAGCCGGGGCCGCCAGGCGACCAGGGTCCCCCCGGCCTCCCAGGACAACAGGGGCTGACGGGCGAGATCGGGGAGAAAGGTGAGAGAGTTTAAGGCTTTAAAAAGTCCTATTGTTCGTGCATGTGAATTTTCCTCCACTGACTTGCCAAGTCCTTGGGGTCAGGTTTGGGCCGTTTTGGGGGTCCCTCCTCAAAATCCATTCTCAGAATAAGCGTTCCCCTCAGCTCTGTTCAGACTGTCAGGTGTCCAGCTCTTGCAGGAGAGCCATGACCCCCAGCGCTGGGGTGGCTTAGCCTGGGCGGTCAGACCCTGTTGGCTCCCCTCTCCCGGCCCCAGGATTCCGCCCTCAGAGCCACGCCGCATTCTTTCAGTTCAAAGCCAGAGGGTTTTACTCGCAGAGAAGGCGCGTCCTTCCTGTAAGCCGCTCCAGCGCCGGCAGCCGGGTTTGCGCCATCAGTGGGGGCCGATCTGTGGGGGTGGATTAAGCAGCTTCCTCCGGCTCCCGATTTTATCTTCAGCCTTTTTAAGAGCTGACTGTGACGTCAGCACAGGACGCACGCTGATCCCCACAGCCATGTGGAAAACAGTTGATTGTCACCACATCCATGGCCTCATCCTCGGCGTCCAGGACACAATGGGCTCCGATGTTTATGGGCCCGTCAACCCGAGGTCGAATCCACCAGGCGCCCACAGAATCCGCCCCATTGTGTGCCGTTCCCGGCTGTGGGTCCTGAAGGATTCCTGGTCTTCCAGATTCTCAGACACAAATGCTGCCTGCAAAGCTGCTTCCCTGGCGTATTTGGGCTGGCAGGGCCGCGGGACTTGAACCCAGATGGGAGTGTCCCAGAGATCACCTCGGGGGCGCCCCCAGTTAGAAGCTGCTGGAATCTCCCGGAGTCTGCCTCAACTTGGTTTTTATCCGATTTTCCAGTTACCAGTTGCTTATGACCTTCCACGATGAACTGCACCCCACCCCCTTTCAGGACTGGGGATTGAACCCAAGACCTTCACACTAAGTTCCAGCCCCTGACCTTTTTAATTTTGAGACAGGGTCTTGTTGAGTCACTAAGTTGCCCAAGCTGGGCTGCAGCTTGTGATCTTCCTGCCTCAGCCTCCCAGAGTGCTGAGATTACACGTGTGCTCATTGGCTGGCAGACCTGGTAGCCAGAGTTCCTTTTGCTGATGTCTTGGTCATGTGTCCCATCACTCTTAGGAGCACTGTGTCTCCCCAGTGGCCTCGATGCTGTTACAGAGCTCCTGGCCAGCCTGGCTGGCAGTGTCTGGCCTCCCGCTCACTGGCCTCTTTTTCTTTGTTTTTGAGATGGGATCTTGCTGTGTAGTTCAGGCTGGCTTGAACTCACTATGTAACCGAGGCTGGCCTTGAATTCAGAGTGATCCTCCTGCCTTGGCCTCCTGAGTGGGTCCCTGTGCTGTCTCCTGGAAGAGCAGAGCGACATTGTGTGCTCTGCGACATCTCCCTGTCCCACCGCCCCGAGTCTCAGGCTGGGCAGGGCGACTCAGAGGGTCCTCCACGCTGCGCTCCATACTGTCTCAGCCGAGTCTGGGACCCAGACCCTCAAGGATGGGACACAGCATGGCGGAGGCCCTGGAGGCCTGGCCACTCGGCTGTGGGCGGAGCCTCAGCGGGCCCTGCTCACCAGGGACAGTTCCAGCCCTCAGGTCTTCCTGTGCAGCTGGCTGTCTATGGCCCGGGCAGCCCCTGTCCTCCCCTGGAGGAGGAAGCCACGTGAGCCACACAGCAGGTCCCAGCAGCCAGGGTGACACCTCAGCTGCAGACCCGCCCTCTCCAGCCGCTCCCTCCACCCCCAAGGTACTCAGGCGTGTTACACCCCACACCCCATCTGTGCTTCTCCTTAGGCCAGAAGGGAGAGAGCTGCCTCATCTGCGACACGGAAGGACTCCGAGGCCCCCCCGGGCCACAGGGTCCCCCGGGAGAGATCGGTAGGTCCCACAGCCCTGACACTGGAAGCAGCAGGTGACGACGGGCCTGGGGCGTGGTGCCTCCCAGGGTCCCCTGTGCCCCCCACCCCCTCATTTGAAGCTGGTGCGGGACAGCGAGAACCCGCTCTGTCCCAGTGCCCGTCAGGTGGCCTGTCACCCTGGCCCGGGAAAGACTCTGCAGGCTGGGGTGGGGGGTCGCTGTTCCCTGGTGCCTGTGGGCCCCAGGGTGCCTCTGGGTGCATCCTGGCCTCTTAGCTGCTCTCTGGGTGTTCATCAGGGGTCACCCCCTGGGAGAGATTGCCACACAGCAGCACCTCCGGAGCAAAGGGGTCTGGAGAACTGGCTCACGGACACTGTGTGTTTCTCTTTCTTCAAAGGCTTCCCAGGACAGCCAGGGGCCAAAGGCGACCGGGGCCTGCCAGGCAGGGATGGCGTTGAAGGGGTGCCTGTAAGTACACCTGTTGTGCGAGTTCTGACGTGGCTGGCCAGGCCTGGCCCCCACAAGTCAGCGTGGCTCCCAGCTGTCCTGGGGGCTGTCACTGCTGAGCGGGGCACCTCTGGAGGGGCGCGTGTGACCCTCCCAAGCCTGAGCGAGGCCACAGCCTTTGCCGCCGCGTCTTAGGTTCCCTGCACCCAGCAGGGCCTGGACTCCTCACAGCGTCTGGGCTCAGAGCTGAGTCGCTGTCGGTCTGCGTGACTGTGGTTCCTGATGCCCGGGGCAGGAGCTGGACTCTTACAGCGAGTAGCTCAGACAGCAGTGCCCGTGGCCAGGTGGAACAGGGCCAGCCTTCCCCGCTCTGCTGAAGCGTCTCACTGTGTGCGCACTAAGAATTCCTGTTGCCAACCCATAGGTGCTTTCCCAAGTCTCTAAACGAACTCTCTCAAGTGCCCGGACCTGAGACACTCAAGTTAAACCAAACGCCTGCTCCTTAGCTTTCCTAGTTTGTTTAAAAGAAGTCATTACATTGGCGGGAACTGCCTATCCTAAAAACTGAGCCGCGTTAGTGAACTGCACGTTTACACCCGCGCCTCTGAAGCTGGTAGATTCTCTTCGAAGGTTCCCTTGGCTCTGCGTAGGTTTGCAAGTGTTAGCCAGTTTTGCTCATGTCTTTCATTCCTTTTTAGTAGAAATTGAAAGTCAGATCTTTAGCCTTTCCTGTTCTGATGTAGCTCTTTAAAATGTTTAGCTTTTTAAGGCTGTAGCTGGGAGTGCCTCTTGGGGAGCGCCGGGGCACAGGACACAGCTGGGGTTCTGCAGAGCTGTCTCCTTTTGAAGTCGGATTCCGGGCTTCTGCTTTCTCTGGTGCCTGGGGAGCTGAGTTAGAAGTCGCAATTGTTTAAAATATTTCTAAATAAAGGGGAAGTTCAGATGACTGCCTGCAGTGGGATCAAAGTCGGAGGAAGCAGAAAAGGGTCTTTTAACCTCTGTCTGTCTGCCTTTATCGGCCCGGCTGTCCTTGTGGGCTTCCTGCCTGAGCTTGGGCGAAATCCAGGCCCCAAATCTGATAAAATTGGAAGAAGGGCAGAGAAGGGAGAGGGGACAGTGGAGGCAAAATCATGGTAGAGAAGGAAATAAGAAATTCTGCTGAAAATGCTC
>RJWM01044436.1:0-13014 GCA_004363535.1 Dasyprocta punctata | reverse complement strand
CCAGGACTCACAGACCTGACTATTCACGGGCCCTCTCCACCTGCAGTCAACGGTTCATGTGTTGCCAGTATTGTTTTCACACTTTGCAAATTTGATGCAGACCAATTTTGAAAACCAAATCCTCAGTTGACTTGTGCACTTCAGCTGCAGTATTACAAGAAGCAGCTAAATGGATGTGTTAGTGTATCGACTGTGCAGACGCAGTTGAGGATCTTACCAGCTTTAGCCTGTATGAGAACCCATAAAGCAATTTCTGGATTTAGAACTAAATCTCAGAAAGAACATCCATTTCCCTATAAACACTCTGAATCTTATCATTGATCCTATTTCCCTTTTTGCTCTGGCTGCTAGAAAGCACGGGAATATAATTTAGGCAAATTTCAGTTATCATGTAGAGATTTTATGGCACCTTTGTACTAAAATATTCCCTCACATCACCCTGATTTATTCATTCATATGTTTAAATTGTATGTAATTGCAGGCCACCTCAGATCTTCTTTTGAATAACGCAGAAATAGTTTCTTTTTTATCTGTTATCTTCAAAGACTTAAGCTTGTCTATTCTCATCGAAGACAAGTAGTTTTGCCATCGTAAAGTGAGATTTATATGATTCAATGGAAAGTTATTCGCGGTAGTGACAGAGTGATACCCACATCCCCATCTCTCCTTGGCGTTTCTGCCCAGTGGCCCTCATTTCCCTTTCCTCTCTGAGACACCTCACAGAGGCCTCCAGCCCCAGACACTGTACTGAACTAGTCCACTGTCCACCAAGCCTGCTATTCCTATCTCCACCTTCCACCGGCAAGAGGCCTCAGGAAGTCAATATGCCCATCACAGGGAGCGGATGTGTAACCCAGTGATGTCCTGTGCCCAAGACCCCAAGGGGCTCTCATCTGCAGAGTTTATTCTGACATAAGACATCAGACCCAGCAGATCTGGCCCTGTCAGTGGCTCAGATGATTCTTGGCCTTTGACACTGGCAAGGAGGTTCTTGGCCAAAATCTGTACTATGCAAAGGGGCGGCTTCTGCCAGGAGGTTGGTAATCTTTGATCAAGCTCCTGCATTGGTTGTGCTGCTGCTTGTTCAGGGCTCAGAATACAGTGCTGCCTAAGCCCCTGCGCTCTCAGCCAGCGTCCCCCTCCACCTGGTCCCTGTCCACTCCTCTTCTGTGTGCCAAGCACAGCAACAGAGATCCATGAGGGGGAAACCAGCACAAGAAAGCCTCTGCTGAAGCCAGGGTCACAGTCATCCAAGAGGCAGGTGTGCACTGAGAGGAGGTAGAGGGAGGCTTTCACCTGCCTCTGACCACGCGAATAGGAGACGTCACATATTGGCAAGCCCAGAAAGAGAAAAAAAATTGAAGTTTAAACTGTGGTTTCCACGGAAGGGGCATTGCTTTTGCACTGTTGTAAAGCTGAATTCTAAGTCAAGCCATTGTAGACAAAGGACCATCTCAACTGCTGGTGAGAATGTAAACCAGGACTTTTCTAGGAAGAACAAATTTATTGAGACTTTTAGACTAGGAAATTTCCTTGAGGAAACAGAGAGTAGCACAACATTTAATCCTAAAGATACTCACTGCAGATTATAATATCATGAAAGTAAAAGCAAAGATCCTAAGAGTCCAACGAGAAGGCAATTAGAATAAAAAATGGCATACCCATATCACATTAAGAGAGGTGTTTTAGTAAATTTTACTAACATGAGAGAATTTTCACGATCAAGTAACTAAGAAAAACTCCATATCTAATATGTAAGGCTGTTGGGAAAGCATGGTGAAATCCATATACATATTCATATATGTATACATGAATATATCAAATTGTTAATCAAAGTTATCCCAGCTGAAGGACTATGAATGTTTTTATACTTCCCTGAATTTACGTGCTCTGTAATGGGTATATATAACTTTTATAATCAGAAAAAATAAGATTACTCTAAAAGAAGCATAAGCAAGTCAATTCTCTCGCTTCTTAGACAGATGTTTATATTCTAACGGCACCATTTGACCCTGCGTTTCTACTCATAAAACTCTTCAAAGCACTTTCACAGCGACCTCATTATCATCTTACAGTCAACTCAGTGGAAAGGTAAGGCAAGAACTGTACCCATCTTTTGCAGGACAAAATAATATGGAAAAATATCATTTGAATAGAATCTTTGATCCAGTTTCAAGCACTCACACCCTTCAGTCATTCCTGACAGCATTCTGCAGAAACAAGATTGGTACCAGTGATGAGGAAGGGCAATGTGCATGGGATTTTACCACTCAGTGGACTGCCCCCCACCCTGCTGGCACCTCATAGGGTCACCACACTGCCGAAATGTCCATGGTTCTGGGGTGAGGTTTCTAAGTCACGGTGCAGGCTGGTACTTCTGATAGAGTCACAAATTGCTACTTCGTACTGCAGCGAATCTCAGCATCTGATGTCCATTGACAGCTAAATTAACAAATCAGCTAAACACTGGTATGTTTTATGTCCCATCTTATGCCAGATATAATGTGTTCCAGGCACAACACAATGCAGACAAGTTTGGATTTACAGGCTCAGGGGTAAATTGTAAACTATTCACAGAATCCATTTCACTGGCTGAACTAGGAAGCAATTCCTGCGTCCATCTGTCAGAGTATCTGAATGGGGAGGAAACAAATGGAGCACAAGCAGCTGACCTGAACAGGCAGTCCCCAAGAGCTGGCCATGACCCTGAAATACACTTCCTGGGTCTTTTGTCCAATCGGTGGGACAATTTCGCTCAGCATTTCTTTCTCTGATGGTCTCTATCTGCTTCCCTGACCTCACTTGTCTTTCTTGAACAGCAGTGACTCAGAATAATAAAGATCTTATGTGCAGCACTCTCTATTTCTTTGAAGTGCAGCAACATTAATGATTTCATTTAATTCTGACAATAACCCCATGGCATGATATGGACACTGCCATTTTATACACGAAGAAAATGGCTCAAGGTCAAGTAGAGAAGGACTAAAATGGTTGTTTTCTGGCTGCTAGTCCAGTGCTCCTTCTGGAACATTCTAAGGGTGGGTCTCTGGCCTGCTTGAGAACAGAAACCCTGACCACTCTCTGAAGCATTAGTACTCTCCTTCTGCTTAGAATCTGGTTTTCTGTGTGGGCTGTGTGGGCTACGGTGTTGATAGAGAAGGCACTGACAAGGAAGCCCCTTTTTAATAAATTTTTAAACTGTGGTAAAACATTTTCTAACATTTGCTTTTCTGTGTCTGTTTTATTTCTTTAGCAAAATATTTGCAAGGGCTTGTCCTCTGCCTTTGGATGGACATGGAGGTCCCTGGGGATGATGAAGACAGTTGGGGTGGCAAAGGGTTCTCCAACATGGATGCATGTGCATGCATGTGTACACACACAGCGACACACACTCACACACATGCCTCTTCCAGGGTGCACCTAAAAAAGCTCTCCACCTCCTATCAGAGACACAGGGAGAAGCCAGGGCTCTTCTCCCTGGGGACCCTCAGTGGAAAGCTCAAAGATCTGTGGGTTGCAAACCCTGGATTGAAGGGAGCCCATACTTGGTCTTTACCAAGGGCAAACTAGTGTGGTGGCACAAGCTCCCCTAGGTCCTTTCCATAGCTTGGCTGATCATAAGATCTGTGCCCCAAGGATGATCAGACTGCTGCTCTCTAGCCATGCCCTCCTCTCCCCTCTCTGGCCTAATACCCCTGTCACTGAGGTAGCAGTTCCTGCTTGTCTCCAGCTGGTCTCAACCTCCCATCTGAATCTGATTCCTGCTCACCCTGACCAACATCATGAATTGTTCCACATCCTTGCAAGCATCGACTCTGGCAAATCCCAGCTCTCCTGAAGCTGCTACCTGCCATCCAGGTGTGTGGGGGTGTGGTACATCTTGGTATCACACATATACAGACACACATACACATACAGAGGGAGTATACCTTAACACAACTGTATACGTTCACCCAGGCCCAGCTGATACATCTCTGGGGAATTCAGGGCAAATGTTCCCCAATTCAAAATGACTGATGGGACTGCAGAAACAAATGAGACATGATGTGGTTTCTGCCTTTGAGATTTTCAGATCAGGTGTGTCACTATGGTAGGGGATGGCAGACCTAAACAGGACATGTGCCTGCATGCTTCTGATCACACCGTATATATTAACTAACCTGGAGCTACCTGTCAATGACAGGTCCCCCTGCTTAGCACTGAGAAGTGGGTACATTTCCACGAGCACTGGGGGAATCACTCAAAAGGACCACTATGGATAACCATTGGGTTTAGATGAAATGGGAAGGGCTGGTGTTCTGAGCTGCTGAGGTCTGCCTACAGCTAAGATCTTGGTCCCTTACTTAGAGGGAAAGTGGAGATTTAGCTCTAAACTGGAGAATTTGAAGCATAGAATTTGGAAAATCTGTTTCTTTTACTTCATTTTCATTATTAGACAACTGGATACATGGTCTCATCTACTCCTAAGAAGCAGGGGCTACTTGAGCAGTGGAGGGTGAGAGAAATAATAGGTGGTGACTTTAACCTGCAATGTTTTTCAGGCTCCATCATGGAACTAATGACTGCTTTGTAAATGAACTGCTACAGGAATAGCTCTGTACATCTGCAGAAAGTGCCTTCTGAAGCCACAGATAACCTTCGCACCTGTAACTAGGACGGACTCTTAGCAAGGGGATCTCAAACTTTAGCATGCATTAAAGTCATGCTTCTTAAAACACCCAGAATTTCTGATCAGTAGGTCTAAGATAGAGCCTGATAATTTGCATCTGTAATTATGTAAATGGTGATGATCCTGGGATCGCACCTTGACAACTTACCTCTGCCACAAGGGTTTGGCTGTAAGACAGTGATGGGAGTGTGCTATGTCTCCTTGAAGATCGTCCTGCCAACTTGATGTGGGTTGAGAAACTGCCCCCGAAGGACAAGGGGAAAGAATTTCTCTCTTCTCTCAGAGGCAGTATAGTCTGTGGCAGGTTGGGCAGGGACTGGAAGTGGGAGTTAGACAATTCTGCTCCCATTCTAGTAAACCAAAATGTCGCCATCTCTCCAAGGCTGACTTGGCGCACTAGACCCGGCCAGATGGTGCCCCCAGGGTGGTCCATCTGGGTCTGCTTATGAGAATGAATGAACTGTGTCTATAAAGGGCTGGCAGCTCTCTGAAGGGGACATTTTAGTACACTCATTGTAATAATAAATATTTTCATTCATACAGTGTGCTGTGTATCTGCTGGCCACCCATGGGCCTTAGCTCTCCACCAACTTGGACAATCAGGTTGGTAGGAAGCAAGATGAAGAGGTGGTCACGTGTCAATAGTGTCACACTGTTTTAAAAGCCAAAGCTCAGAGATACCAATTCATAAAGTCATCTGGGCCAAGGTTCAGTTGGCAACTACGGCAGGACACTAGCTCATTACAGGAGAGCCCCAAGCACTGATGACAATAGGGTAAACATGAAGCACTTTGACACATGGCATGACATTTTATCTTTGTAATAGTTTTGGGAGGTAGCTATGAAGTCAGTATGAAGTTTGGTTCTCGTCCAGATCACATAGATGAAGCTGGCGAGCTGAAAGTGGCCCACGTTCTATTATTTATACCTTCGGTTTTAAAGACAGAGTCTAAGTCAATGCTTGGTTAACAGTGTTCACTGATGATTCTCCATCGAAAGGACTAAAATCAGACCCTTCTTGAAGTTGGGCTGCTTGCATTTGTCTCTGGGCTCCATCACACAAACTTACTGTGTCAACTTGGGCAAGTGGTTTTATCCTCTGCAAGACTCAGTTTCTCCTGTGTATAATGGGAAGACAAGAGGCTGCTCTTCAGGCCTTTGAGAAGAGCCACAGATTCCCGTCCACGGTGCTCTTAGTGCCCTACCCACAGCAAGGTCTCCAGCATGTCAGCTACATCCCTCACTCCCGCTTGGAAATGGGTGGCAGAGCTGCCTTGTCTACAGACTCGGAGGGGACAAAGGAAGTGGCCGCCTTCCGTGGGGCTTGCTGGGCCTTAAATACCAGGAAACGGTGGTATATCTTGCCCTGGGCACAGCCTGCCTGTTTATTCTTCACCCCACTCTGGCCGGTGTCCTGGATAACAGGTCTCAGCTTGAGTTTTGGCTCCTGTTTGTTTGTGGCCTTATCCACGGAAAGTCATTTCCAACTGCTTGTTTGTGATTGATGCCTTCTATGCTGAGATTCATGGGGCAACATGGGCTTAAGAGCCCATTACAAATCACAGTGGGGAAATCAGACTGCATTATGCTAAGGCGATTGGCACAACATCCACAAAGGTAGGGAGCAGTTGCTGAAGGGAGAGATTCCTCTCAACACAAAACAGCTCCACGTCTAGGCAGCAGGGCTCTGCACCTGGGCTACTTTAAACCCTCAAAGCAAAAATCACGGGCAGCCTATTTCTTGGCTGGGGGCCTCTCCTTTCATTATTTCAAGCTCTTCAGGAGCACCTTAAAGGATTTGCAGAGGGTGGTCAAGTGACTGGTCACTGAGCAGGGACATAGGAGCTGCAAGAGGGCTGGAGATATGGTTTGCATTTTTAGCTGTGGAACTGGGGTACTTCATGCTCAGGGAAGAATTACTTGGTGTATAAAACATGACCAGTAGAGAAGACCCTGAGCTGGACAAATAGAACCAGTACCTGGAGTGTCATTATTACCATGATTATGGAGCATGTCACCATATCTGGTGGGACCTGGCTGGGTTGTTTAGCTCAGGTAAAGGAGGAATCACTGGGGCCGAAACATTTCCCACTGAAGGTGGAGGGAAGCAGCTCAGAGCCCTGCAGGGAAACTGGCAAAAGTAAGAGCATCTTTAGCAGGCCAGGCCACTAGGAAGCCCATTCTATCAGTAAGCCTAGCATTTGCAGCCATAGTTTCTTTTTCCAGCTGTCCTGGGCATAAGAAGAAGGAAATGATGGCCGTTTTAAAGGAGGGAGGTACAATATCATGGAGAAGCCACTAAGCTAGAGCCAGCCATTTGGGTTCTGGTCTTAGTTGTGCTAATACTTAGCTACCTGATTTCCTGTCTGTGTTCCATCCTCACCTCCACTACTAAACTGGAGACAATAATGACTGTAAGAAAGAGCAGGTGAGATACTGCGTGTGAAAGCCCTTTGTAAACTGTCACAGGTAACACAGATTTATTACTTTTATTATTTGTGGAAACACAGATAAGGAAGGAGAGGCAGAGACACCTTTAAAAGCTGGAAGCAAGTCAGCGAAGCCTGGGGAAGCTGACCGGCAGGGTGTGGTCACGAAGGATGTGCACGGTAGGGGTGCCTCCTCCACACCCTCCTCAGCATTTCCCCCACAACGTCAACGCCACTGGTGGCCGTGGTGAATATGCCAAAGCAGAGGCACAGAGGACAGAATCGCAGTGTGCAAGGGACTTTCAGGAATTTAGCCTCCAATTTGTTCACTTTGCAGATGGAAAAACAGGCTCAGAGGGATGATGTGACAATGTGATGTTGATGAATGAATCAGTGGTCAGCAAGTCAGATATCTCCAGGTCCATCTGTAGAATAATGACCCCCAAACACATAGACGTAGAGAGGTGTGACCAGAAGGTGAAAACTGAAGGTCACTGAAGAATACGTAGGTATACAAGAAGGGGTCAGGATTCCATAGTGCTTGGGGGAGTAGGGAAACCTAGAAACGGGACAAAGTCTAAAAGGAGTCAGTGGGATGGAGGCAAATGGGCTGGAAGCTTTTATTTACCATCAGAGTTGACTTCCCTGGCCCCCCCTCTCAACCTAAGGTCATCTGGACTGTGTACACCTCTAACCGAGAGATTGTTGGTGTCAAAGGGGAATGAAAGTGTATCTGACCAAGTCTCCAGTCTGTAGAAGAGGACTGTGAGCCCCAGGAAGGGGAAGGGATCCGGTCCACAGTTCCCCTACACGAGTGGCTCACTTGACTAACTTGTCCTCACCTCCTCCGCCAGACTCTGCAGTGGTGGCTGTGAGCCACTCCAGGGGAAGGAAATGAACTTGGTATATTGTTCTTCCCCATTTAGCAACAGTCGATTTCTCCCCTTTTGTGTATTGGCATTTTCAATTACCCCAATTTCTGGGGAGGAGAGAAAAATGATATGAATAAATAAAGACTCCTCTTTGGAATTTTCCAACCTGGGAACCCAGAACCTTGTTTGTTTTGCTAAGTCTGGGTCTGGCATCATGCGTAAAACGTCTTTGTCTCTAGAAGGCAGAAGGAAGGGAATTTACAAGGTGATGTCCAACTAAAACAGGTTCCCATCTGTACACCATGGAAGGTGTTTTGTCCATTTCACACTGCAGCTGAGCTGTAAATGACCCAAGGTAGCGTACTGAGGTTTCATATTCTATAGTGAAGGAGGTCATGATATAGCAAGAGACGAAAGGAAAAGTTTGTATTGAAAGCTTGCTATTAGATTCAATGAGAAGAAACTGTCAACACTAGACCTTTGGATCTATAGAAACGGCGATTTCACGTGAGTCAACCTGATAGCAAGCCTAATGTGTTCGGATCTGCACTGTGTTCTTCACTGACACTCCACAAGAAAACCTTAGTACTTCTTGCTTGCTTAGGAGGATATTGAGACTGAAAGGTAGGGAGAAAAATAGATGAATAATGACACTTTTGCCAAAGGAAAGTCATTTTGGTTCCCAAATATAGGAATACTATGACTCCAAGACTGAGGCATTTCTTGCCCTTGACATCTCAAATGCCCCAGTTTTAGTCTCACTAAACTTTGTGGCTTTTGTATGACCTTCAGCAGGATCTTCTGTGCTGGCCACTAGACATTTCAGGATTTTACTTCTGAGTGCATGTAAAAGGCCATGAAGACTAGAGCCACATCTCAGGAAGGTGGATGTCCTAGAGAGGCCAGCTGTGGTGGGCTCCCTGTACTGGCACCTAGAGGAGTTTGCCCTGCCCTATGTGGCCCTGTTGTTTCTGTGCCATGTGGCCCCTTCCTGGCTTGGATCAAAGCACCAATAATGACCCATGATTTACATGGTTTCACTTGAAAGCCTGTTTAGGCCGATCCAGGTACTTTCTTCAGCATCTGACGCCAAGACTATTCTGGCTGACTGTGAGTACCAAGTTGAAAGGTCCTGGAGTAGTTTTGGGGGATGAGGCAGCCCTTCTGGGCTGGGTTCCAGATGAGGTCCAGAAGACGCTCACTAGAGCAACCAGAGTTGCCCAGCAGCACCCAAACAGAAGGTGGAACAGTATTCTCAAGAGGCAGTGTTTGCTTTTCAGTCTCACTCCTCATCGCCCCGGTTAACCTTAGAGACAAAGGAGCTGCATCCCAGAGGTGCACACAGCATCTTATCTGCCCTTCAAGGAGGAAGCTAGGAAGCTACTTTTGTGATTGTAGCTCTTTGGTTCCAGTCTCAGGCTGTGAATACCCTTACAATGCACCCGCTTTTCCTCCTGGAGACAGGGGTGAGGATCTGATGCCTGTCCCAGCAACCGACAGGTCTCAGAGGCCTTTGGGCAGCTTCTGGGTGTTTAGCCACTTCTCAGAAGACTGGAGCTTAGCCTCTTCCATCTGTATGGCGTTGTCATAGATATAAGTTCTCCTGATCTTGTGATAACCCTATGAAGAAGGCATGGGTATGGTTCCCAAGTTTCAGAGGAGGAAACAAAGTCACACAGCCTGGGTCTAACACTCATGCTCTGGATTCCCAGTCCCTGTGTTGTGTCTATGGCATCTCTCTGGTTCCGGTTCTCAGCTCACTTCCTACTGTGCTAACTCCAGAGTTTCCATGCCCAAGACTCTCAGTCCTTCCTGGCCTGGGCTCTCCCCAAACACACCCACCCACACCTCACTTGTCCTTCAAGCACTCTGTAACACGTCTCATGCCACCATCCCATCCCACAGCTGAGGCGCACTGCCCAATGGACCCTGGCAGTAATTGAATGGCTGCACTTGAAGGGAGAGCCTCTTAGCTCCAGGAATCGGCTCTGCTGATTCAATCTTATCTAATTAAGAGTCACTGAACTGTCAGACGCACTGCCATTTGGATCAGTCATTAAAACCAAAGACCCTGCGCTCTCCAAATGGTATCCTTCTTGCTCCTTCATTTTTTTTTTTTCTGTTTGTCTGACACTGAGGGGAGCTTAACTCCAAAATCTGGGCTACGCTAAATAAGGATATGCAAAGCCAGACCTAGGTGGGATCACCAATATTCTCTGGCATTCATGCTAGGCTCTTTAGAGTCCTAGGGCCAGGGGCATGCTGAAGCCAAGTGTGTGTATCTCTTCCCAATTCCATGTTCAATGCCATGCTGGTATCTCACAGTTGGCTGTTAAGGAAATATTTACATGACAGCAACAGGCAAATGGAAATAGGTGATATCAAGGCTCCCTGCCCCTGGCCTTCGATGAGAATTGCTTGTTAAGCATCTGCAGCTCCCTCTGCCCAGGGTCGAAGGAGGTGCCCCAGGAGCCTGCAGGGGGAGTGTGAGTGGGGGCTGAAGGAACAGGACCACGGGTTCCTTAGTCCTTATGCAGCCTAGACAGCCTTGCTTTTGTTTGTCCCACAGAATAATAACAGCGGAACCTCATTGAGCACCCACCATATGCCAGGCTTCGCGCTGAAAAGTTGTAAGTATGAACTCCCTTTATTTCCTTAGAACACTTAAAAGTAGGTAGCACTATCAACTGCTGTTTTGTAGATGGGGGAAATGAGGCTCAGAGAGGTTAAGTAACTCATCTCAGATCACACATTTAGTGAGGCTGGCACCAGGATTTGAATTCGGGTGGACTGACTCTTCCCTGCATACCTAAGCTTTATGCTACACTGTTTCTCTAAACCCGATTTCATTGGGGGGAAAAAATTTCCAGGCAGGAAAGGTGTTAAAAAATGATGTAGCATTCTCATTAAAGTACTAATGGAAGGTCCGGAGTGCTCTCTTCCATCCTCTTGCACTTTGCTGCCTCTGGTTCTGAGATTTGCTCATCCTGAGTTGACTCGGTAAGTGATAAGTATACTTCATCCTTGTTTCACTCCTCCTGTCTGATTTGGGGAGAGGAGATTGAGCAGACCCACTGGGGTGTTTGAATCGCTCCATCATGCTGAAAATGACATCTAAATAAATAAAGAACATCAAGTGTGCCATCTGGACCCCTCACCCAGCATGGGTCCCCATGCAGCTGCTGGCTGCTGCTTATTCTGGTCTATCTTGGGCAGAGGAGAGATCTGAGTTCAGCTGAGGTTAGCAAACCCCCCAGGTTCCTGGTGTACACTGAAACCTCTCGGTGGCCGTGCCTTCCCCGTCCAGTCTGGGGCCGCCCCGCATTTGCATTTTTCCAAAGATGCCCACATCCCTCACCAGACTACTCGATTTCCTGAGCAAGCCCCGGGCCTTTTCTCACTCAGTTGAGTGAAGAGATTCAGCCAAACCATGATTCTCACTTCCACTTTTACATGCTAGCTGTCTTGGTTACTTTCTACTCGTTGCTGGGACAAAACACCCAACACCCAAAATTAGGGAAGGAAAGGTTTATTTAGCTTACAGTTTTTGGAGGTTTCAGTCCATTATCAGCTGACTCCAAGGCAGGGTGGCATGGCACCAGGGCAACACTTCAAGGTAGCAGCCCAGCAAATGCAGCCAGAGCAATAAGCGGCAACAGCAAGCCTCTTTCTCTCCCTTATATTGCACACAGGACACCTCCCTGCCACCAAGGTGGGTGTAGCATTCACAAATCTCCTTGCCTTCCTTTGCACAGGATGAGGTTATTTATAAAGTAAGACCCCTGGGTCCCTGCTGAGTCTCTCAGTGAAACTTCTAAACTTCTCAAGTTGACACAATGTATCAACCATAACACTAGCTAAAGTGAAGCCTCTAAGTTTTAGGTTCTCTGTCTCTAAAATCAGGATGATGAACTACCAAACAGATTAAGGCCAGAATTATAAGATAACACATTTAAACTGCTCAGCACAAGGTTAGATACCTGACCAGGATGAAATCCCAGTCAGCAGGATTAACGATGCCGCGGATGTTAGTTGGTCCTTTACCCTTAGCCCCTTCTTGCCACTATTTTCACCATCCCGAGTTCTTGGAATGTCCTCCACAACTCTCGGTCCAAATTCATGCTGCTATAACAGAATACTTCTGTTAAGGTCACTATCCAAGGTCAAGGCAGTGACATCTGACAAGGGCCTTCCTGCTGTGTCCTCAACTGGCAGATGGCAGAGGGGGCGAGGAGGGAGGAGCGCCTTCTATCAAGTCCTCTTGAAATAGGTTACTTAAATCCCCTTCACCAGGGAAGAGCTCTCATGGCCTAATCACCTCTTAGAGGCCCCGCCTCCTCACACTGTCACACTGGTAACCCATGTATAGTGAACACATTCAAACCACGGAAACTAGATTTTCCTATTCATCTTTGAAGACCTCTGTGACTCTTTCAGGGAGAAAGTGGCTCTCTCTCCCTTCACATGATACATCGCAGCACTGCTTCTAGCTTCTAAAAGGAACAGCTGCATTATGTCTGAAATCTTAGCAACCTCAGTAAAAGCTCATGGCAGACGCCTTTATTATTTATGGCTGCACCATGGCCAAAGTCCACCCCATTCTGACCTTCTGAGTACAGGAGAGCGCTGTGGGGAGCTCTGAGGTCTCACGCCCTCTGGAAATGTGGCCGCCCTGTGGCTGCCCATCCATAGGGACAGTCATGGTCTACCGTGGCAGGTGCCAAACTCTGGTTGGTATTTGACCTGCCACACTCTTTCAGCAGAGGTAGGAGGTCTGAAGTGAGCAATGGACTTCCTAGAGTGGTGGGAGGCAAAAATTCTTTTCTCAAATTATATTGGTCACAGGTTTGTCTCCTAAAATCTATTCTCAAGTTTAGAGATGCTCAGTGGTATCTCATTGGCTTGGCCCTTTCTTGTCTCAAAAGCAAAAGCTCCCTATATACTAATCACTGGGAAATCGCAGAGTGTAGGTTATCTTATTTAGCCCACTGTTTTACAGATGAGCAAATAGAGGCTAAGAGACGGGCCTGATTAAGTTCACACA
>RJWM01044435.1:0-13288 GCA_004363535.1 Dasyprocta punctata | reverse complement strand
TAGTACAAATGACAACAGGAAGACAATTTTAATTTTTTACAATATATGTGAGTTATATTGTGATAAGCCAAATATATATACTATAAATCATTAGAAAAACTGAGGAATTGTTATTAACACAATAATGGAGATAAAATACAATCCCCAAAAATATTATATTAATATAAAAGGAAACAGGAACAGAAAAAAGGAGGACAGATAAAAGGGACAGATAAATTCCAATATGAGTAAATTTATGAACTATACCAATAAAATGCTAAATACTAATGACTTAAGAATTTCAATTAAAAAGCAGAGAATTCACTTTTGATAATCAAAAATATGGCTCAACTATATGCTATCATTAAAAAATTCAGCTTAAAAACATTGGAAATCAGTATGAAAAAATATACTATAGAATCATTAATTAAATGAAGTCAGAGTGGGTATATTAATATTCATTTGATCTTGTTTTGTAAACCTATAATGTTACTATTGTGGATTTGCTGTTGTCGTTTGTTTGTCTCTTTTGCTTTTTGTCTTTCTTATATGTCTTTTTTCTCTTAAATAAAAAAAATATAAAAAAAATAATAAAAAAAAAGAACACCATCCAGTTGATAACACGGCTGGAAACAGAATCCAAGTTTCCTTAATCAGCAAATACAAATACATACATTCATACACACATGAGTGTCTAGGAAGACTAACACTGTAGATGTGCCTATTAGGTTTAATTCAAATGTGAAAAAAATGTGAAAATCTACACTAGCAACTTGTCCCTGTATCTTCCAAATAATACAGATAAATATAGGTACAGCATAATTTCTAAAAGATATTCAAAATCACAACCCATCCAGATTCCATCAAGAAGGTGAAATGAAAATAAACTTTATTTTCTGCTACATTATCCTTTAGATGAGTTAAAAACAGTTTACACAACACTCAGTATTAGCTTACTTTGCAGAAAGTGGAGGATAGGGTAGAGTAAGTAGGTAGATCCAATAAGAAACCTATTTGAACAAAGTTTCAGGTCTACCTGAAACTCGGTACTATCACATGCATTAAATGTACCATAAAAATAACTTAGTATAATTTTTCTTGTCATTATGAGAGAATTATAAGGCAAAGATACGGCAAAATCTCCATAACCTCAGTACCTAAAACGAAAGCAACTGAAAGATTACCTCACACAGAGAAACCCAACAAGAAGAAAATAATCTCGTCACAAAGGTAGAAAATACTTTGAAAGAGATAAAAGCACTTTCCTTACCAAAGTGAAATAGCTTTTCTCCCCACAATTGTAGTAGGTATAAGAACAAAATCCCCTAAAAACAAACATTTATGCTGCTTATGAATAATTATTCTAAATGTATTTTCAAACCTATATGCCATCAAAAGTCCACAGTAATTAATCTGAACAAAGACAAAAATAAAAAAAAATGCCTATGATATGAAAGAAGCTAACTTTTATTTCTGTCTAGGTATCCAGATTATAAACATACATAAAATACACATCCGACTATAAAATGTGAATTATTAACATGTTTAAATCTTTTTAAACATAATTATTTGTTAAACTACTGAGCAGTGTAGAATTTTCATTGCAAAATCTGACATTAAAAGTTCACTGCTTAGTAGATTATGTCCTTTGCATAAGTAAAGGTTTTGATTCACAGCACTGAAAAAGCTTCAAGGCAAATGAAACAAAGATGTACCTTTGTTAATTTAACCAACAAATGGGAAAAAAATGAGCATTTAGCAAATACATTTAAGCTATCCTCATACTAAAATACATTTGTAACAGTAAGGGACTTCGTGCTGAATTCTCAGAATTCATTTAAGCCATCCTCTCACTAAAACATAAACGTTTAAGGTTGTTATGAGGATTTAATAAATTGGTTCTGTAAAGCACTTGTAATAGTGAATGATATATGATTAAACAACAAATAGTGTTTATTTAACAACTACATATACTTGTACTATATGAAATTGAAAATCTTTATGCCAGGCGTGGTGGTGCATGCCTATAATCCCAGCACTGTGAAGTCAAGACTAGCCTGGGCTACAAAGTGAGCTCAAGGCCAGCCTGAATTGCATAGTGAGACCCTCTCTCAAAAAGACCAAGAAAAAAAAAAAAAAAAAAAAACTTTAAACATTTTTGTAAGAACCCACAGGTTAAGTATTTTTTTCTTTTCATAATTTCCGAATAGAACCTGGCATTCTGAGAATTCAGCACAAAGTCCCTTACTATTACAAAGAACAATTCTGATCGTCTCACTTCTTGTAGATTTTTCAGAGTATATTTTGTAGGAATTTGCTAATCAAATTTTTAATTAAGAAAAACTTTTTTGAGACAGGGTCTCACTATGTAGTCCAGATTGCCTTTGAACCTGCTTATGTAACCCAGGCTGGCCTCAAATTCATGGTGATCCTCTTGCCTCATACTCCCAAATGCTGGAATTACAGGCCATCACAGGTATGTGCCACCACACCCTGCAGCATGCTATTAAAGACAGGAAACATGTTTTATTGCCAAATTTTTGTTTCTAAATCTTTAAATGGCAGGAAATCTACTATTCTCTGTAGTTGACTATTTCATATACTTTTTGAAAAATAAGCCGGGAGTTTGGCTCAGCTGCTTAAGCACCTGTCTGGCAGGTGTGAGGCTGTGAGTTCAATTCCCGGTGCCACAAAAAAATAAATAAATAAAATAAACCAATCTGTTATTCCAGAAAACTTTTTTCCCTATCAATCCACATTTACTACTTTACTACTTTCAAAAACTGACCCTGAACTTACTCTTGTCAGAAATCTCTTACTCATATTAATCTACTCTTTATCTTTGTTGTAAACTTTAAACACTTCTTCCTGTTCTGTGACAAATAGATCTAACACACAGAAAACCCAAGTAAGGTTTCCTTCTCAGATTTAAATACCACATAAAAAATATTTTTACAGCCAGGCATGGTGGTGCACGCCTTTAATCCCAGCACTCGGGAGGCTGAGGTAGGAGGAGCATTGTAAGTTCGAGGCCAGCTTGGGCTACAACATGAGCACAAGGCCGACCTGAGCTACACAGTGTGACCCTGACTCAAAAAAAAAAAAAAAAAAAAAAAAAAAACCAGGGCTGGGAGTTTGGTTCAGTGGCTTACACGCCTGCCTGACAGGCATGAGGTTGTGAGTTTAATCCCTGGTGTCGCAAAAAAAAAAAAAAAAATATATATATATATATATATATATATATATATATATATATATTTTAACTACATAATGGAAAGCGTTTCACCAAAACCCATTTTAACATTTTATTGATAAGCAAAACAATCTTCAAACTGAAGTAGAGTTATAGCTTTCTTTTTGGTTCGTCTTTGAAAAACCCTGATTTAAAATGAAGGGGAGGCCAGATAAGGTAAAAATATCAAGGTATAGTGCTGGGCATAGTGGTGCAGTCCTGTAATCTCAGCACTGAGGGGGCTGAGGCAGGAGGATCGTTACAAGTTCAAGACCAACCTGGGTTACGAAGTGAGCCCAAGGCCAGCCTGCACTAGCACGGTGAGACCCTGTGTCAAAAAGATAAAAAATAAAAAATAAAAAATAAATCAAGGTATGACTCAAACAATAGCTTTAACATACTGAAAAATGGAAGTATCAGTATATCCTAATACAATAGCCTGAAGGAAAAATAAAAATGAACATTTAAAGAGATCATGATAAAAGGACAAACAGTTGTTTCAAAATATTCTTTAGACTTTAAAACAGCAAGAAATAGGTCAGGGGTAATGCTCCTACCTGAGACTGATTAGTGTTACCAGCATGAAAATGGAGGGAGAACTTTCCTGCCACTCTAGATTTAGCTACGGGTAGTACAGAGAGAGCTCTTTCACAACATTGTGCTAACCTAAAAGGTTACTTGGAAAATATTTTATTCTCACATAAAAAGAATGCACTATAATATATATGCAATACACACATACATAATAATTCCTTTTTATTTAAAGCAATTAACAGACAAAAAAAATTAGAAATCTGGTGACTGAAATGTTACCAGTACCACATCCCAACCTTCTCTGCTGTTGGAGAATTTAAAGGTAAAGAGATTATTAGACTGTACAATCCAACCTAACTTGTAAGAGAAAGGCAAGTAAAAACTTCACTAGAAAGGTTGGGCGTGGTGGTACATTACTGTGATTCCAGCATTTGGGACGCTGAGGCAGGAGGATTGCAGCAAGTTCGAGACCAGCATAGGCTACAGTAGTGAGTTCAAGGCCAGCCTGGACTACACAGCAAGACCCCGTCTTACCTCCACCGCTCCCCCCAAAAAAGAAACTTCACTAGAATTATTTGTTTTTTGCTACTAGATAGGAATAAATCCAGGAACCTGTGTTATGGTTTAGATTGAGAATGTCCCCTCAAATCAGGTGTGGTGGCTCACGCCTTTAATCCCAGTACTCGGGAGGCTGAGGCAGTAGGATCATTGTGAGTTTGAGACACCAGCCAGGGCTACAAAGTAAGTTCAAAACCAGCCCGAACTGCATAGTGAGACCCTGTCTCAAAAAATAGCTCAGTGGTTTAAGTGCCTGCCTGGTAGGTTTGAAGTTGTGAGTTCGATCCCTGGTACCAAAAAAACAAAAAGAGAATGACCCCTCAAAGTCTTGTGTGTTCAGTGGTGGAGTTTTTGGAAGGTGACTGGGCCATGGGAGCGTTATAGCTGACCTGCTGTTAGGAGAGGGGGCCTGGCTGGGGGCGGGGGGGTCACTAGGATGTGACCTGAAAAGGTCTATATCCCTCCACAGTTCCTTCTTCCTCTCTCTGTTTCCTGGCCACTAAGATGCCAGCAGCTTTCCTCTACCCAGCCCTTCCACAATGCCATTTCTGTGTTTGAGCCTGCCAAACATGAAGTGAAACTTCTGAAACTGCAAGCCAAGATGAATCTCTCCTCCTGTATTTGTGGGTGTCTGTCAGGTATTTTGTCTCAGTGATGGAAAAAATGACTAAGACAACCTGACAACTATGCAGTGAGCTGCAGTGAAACAGACGTTCCTATAGATGTGGCATGCACCTAAGATCCCACAGGATTCCCATCCACAAGATTCCTCAAGGGTAGCAAATCTGACAACATCTAATAAAACCACTTATTCAGTCTCCCAATGAGACAGCAATGTTAGTTTTAAGATTCCACCTTCAAGAGGGCTGGGATTATAACTCAGTGGTAAAACACTTGCCTACCATGCACAAGGACCTGGGCTCCATCCATAGCACTGCCCCCGCCATCCACCTTCAAGATATGCTTCTAAAAGGGCCAGGGATATAGCTCAGCAGCACAGTGCCTGTCTGGCAAGTGTGAGGTTGTGACTTCAACCTCCAATACAAAAACAAAACATACAAAACAAAACAAAAAAAAACCAAAAAACAAAAAACACTACCTACACACTGGAAAAGGATAAGCTAGTAATGGAAATTGTTATCCACAGGGGCTGAAGGACACAGGGATAGAAATGAGAGCAAAGCCGGGCGTGGGGGCGCACGCCTTTAATCCCAGCACTCGGGAGGCTGAGGTAGGCGGAGCGTTGTGAGTTCGAGGCCGACTTGGGCTACAACGTGAGCGCAAGGCCGGCCTGAGCTACACAGTGCGACCCTGCCTCAAAAAACCAGGACCGGGAGTTTGGTTCAGCGGCTTACGCGCCTGTCAGGCAGGCGCGAGGTTGTGAGCCCGATCCCCGGTGCCACAAAAAAAAAAAAAAAAAAAAAAGAAATGAGAGCAAGACTTCTAAGTATACCTTTTTTTTTTTTAATAGATTAGACTTGAAAAGTTAGAACACAGAAATAAATTAACTGTTCATCAAGTGGATAAGTAAGGATCATCAACAGATACACTACGGATCATGGGTAACAGGATATTTAAAATGCCAAAGGATCACAACATAGAAGAGGGTGAATGAAAGATATAGTGAATGTTTAAATTTTTAAAAATCTTGTTATAGTAAAAGACATACTGCCAGTGATCCCCTTCAAAACTTAAAATACTTCTCTCATTAAATACATTTACCCTGTCATTTTTGGCACTTGTCTTTCACTGTAATAACTTTTATTTATTTTTAAATTTTATTTTATTGGTGCACTTCTGTTCTTGGGACAGCCTCAAAAGTCAAAAGCCAGCTACATCTAGAAGACATCTCTGAAAAGTAGTCATTTCCTAAAGAGGTCTCAATACTAGAAATAAAGCTTCCTACCATAAATAATTTATAAGCCTCAATGCAGAAAACAAAGAAACAAACAGAAAATGACAAAACACAGAAGATGCAACTCATAGCCTCCAACTCACCCAAGGCAAATCAAGGGAGCATTGAGGTGAAAGAAACCAAAAGCCACCCAGGTGATAGGGCCAGGGATTTAGTTCAGTGGCTCAAGCGCTTGCTTGGTAAGCGCAAGGTTGCAAGGTCATGAGTTCGATCCCCAGTACGAAAAAAAAAAAAAGCTACCCAGCTGAATTTTCTGTAATGGTAGCAGCAGGGTAACAAAACAGATCAGTAAGTCTCTTTTTACAAAAACAAAGCAGATAATTAAAGTGATGATAGCCATAATGAAGCATATAATTAGTGAGTGCAGTATAAATATAGATTAAAAAAATAGAGGAATTTAGGAATGACATGCAAATCACGAGCACCCAACATAGAAAAGAACTGCAGTCCATAAAATAGTATCATATAGAAATTCAGGAGATTAAAAAGTCTACTGAAAGTATATGCAGCTGAGTCAACCAATGTGAAGTTAGCATATCAGATGTAGAAGACAGGGTTGTGGTTGGTGATCATCAAATGAAAGACCTCTTAAAAATAGCAAGGGACCACAAAACATCAATACCATAGCTGCTAGACAATGCAAAGAAGGCTAATATAATTGGAATCATGAAGAATCAGAAGATAGTACAAAAGGCATAAAAAACCTGTTCATAAAAGAAAACTTTCCAAGCATGGAAGAATGTAAGAAACACAAAAGTAAGGTACATAGAACCCCAAGTAGGATCAGAAAAAAACTATACCATGGCCCACATTCCAGAAATTCAACACAAGGACAGAATATTAAAAGCTGTTAGGGAAAAGAAATAAATCACCTATGAAGGAAAATCCATTTGACTTACAGTGGACTTAACACAAACCCTTAAGTCAAGGAGAGCTTGAAGTATTTCAAGGGCCAAAAATGAGTATTTTCATAACAAAGATTAGGGTAGAGAGTCCTGGCTAGCAGAAGACAAGAGCTTAATATTTAAGGTATTTCAGTTCTGATCCTGTTATCCCTTGACCATTATGTTTACATAATTGTTAAAGTTCTCCGTTGCTATGGACTGAATGTTTGTGTCCCTTCAAAAATTTTATACTGAATCCCTAATACCAATGTATCATAATTAGGTCACAAGAGTTGAGCCCTCATGAATAGAATTAGTGCACTATAAAATGAGACAAGGTATTATTATCCCATTCTATCATGGAGAACACAGCCAAGAGGGAGTTACAGGAAGAGTACCCAGATCAGACAGTAAATCAACGGCCATCTTGACTGAAAACTGGACTTCTCAGCTTTCAGAATTTTGAGAAATAAATTTCTGCAGTTTCAGTCACCCAGTGCACAGTATTCTGTTGGAATAACCTGAGTACCAAGGAGAGTACTGTTATAATAAATACCTAAAAAATGTGGAAGCAGTTACATAATGAGTAAAGTCTCAAAGAGGGCATGAGTTGGCTTTCTGTTATGATCATGAAATATCTGAGATAATCAACTTACAAAAAGAAAAGGTTTATTTTGAATCTATTTTGGAGGTTTCAGTCCATGACTGGTTCTGATGTTTTGTGGATGCAACAAGACAGCACCTCATGGCACGAGGACGTGGTAGAACAAAACTACTTATATTCACAGCCAGGCAGGAAAGACAGAACAAAGAGGAGAGGGAGGTCAGGGTCCTACTATCCTCTCAAGGTCATGACATGAAAAAACTGAAGACTTCCTACTGAGTTCTACCTCCCACTGGCATCACCCTAGGGACCAAGTGTTTAATATATGGAGGATTTTTTGGTTTTGTTTTGTTTTGTTTTTAAAACAGAGTCTCACTCTATAATTCAGGCTGGCCTTCAATTCACTATGTAGCCAATGCTGGTCTTGAACTCATGGCAGTCCTCCTGCCTCAGCCCCTCAAGTGCTGGGATTACAGGCGTGCACCACCATGCCCAGCTTATATGGAGCTCTGAGGGACATTCAAGATTCAAACTATAGCCAAGATGTTTCCTAGAAAAAGCCAATACTGCTGAGAAGGGACTGCTAAAGCTCTACTGAGAGCTCTGAAAGAAAACAGGAAGGCTACAGAGAAATCCACCTCTTTTTTTTTTGCGGCACCGGGGATTGAACTCACAGCCTCGCGCCTGCCAGGGCAGGCGCTTAAGCCACTGAGCCAAACTCCCGGCCCTGGTTTTTTGAGGCAGGGTCGCACTATGTAGCTCAGGCCAGCCTTGCACTCACGTTGTAGCCCAAGCCGGCCTCGAACTCACAACGCTCCTCCTACCTCAGCCTCCCGAGTGCTGGGATTAAAGGCGTGCGCCACCACGCCCGGCTTTTTTTTTTAAATTTAAGAGAGAAAAAAAGACACATATAACAAAGACAAAAAGCAAAAGAGACAAACAAACGACTAGAGTAAATGCACAACAGTAACATTACAGGTTTACAAAACAGGATAGAAACTTGACAATGGTTGCAATATTGTGTATTGTTACCTTCAAGATGGTTGTTTACATTAACAGATATAGACATGTAAAATTGATCTAATCATATGAGCATTAATTGTTCTTTATCAATAACGAATACATAGCTGGGCGTGGTGGTGCACGCCTTTAATCCCAGCACTCGGGAGGCTGAGGTAGGAGGAGCGTTGTGAGTTCGAGGCCGGCCTGGGCTACAACGCGAGCGCAAGGCCGGCCTGAGCCACACAGTGCGACCCTGCCTCAAAAAACCAGGGCCGGCAGTTTGGCTCAGCCCCTTACGTGCCTGTCAAGCAGGCGCAAGGTTGTGAGTTCAATCCCCAGTGCCGCAAAAAAAAAAAAAAAAAAAAAAAAAAAAAAAAAAAAAAAAAAAAAAAAAAAAAAAAAAAAAAAAAAAAAAAAAAAAAAAAAAAAAAAAAAAAAAAAAAAAAAAAAAAAAAAAAAAAAAAAACAACGAATACATGAAATCCACCTTACAGAATACATAAATAATCATGAAAAGAACATTGACAGAACTAGTTTACCCCACTCTGACGAGGTCTTAGATGGAAACGAGAGTATCACTGGGACTAGAAGAAAGGTGATCATCAATGGAAAGTGGTAAGGAACTTGACTGAACAGTATTCACGTTTTAATGTTTTGTGGAATGCAGAACTTGTGAGCAATGCAACCAGTTATTTTGCAGACAAGACTTTGTTTAAATTAACACATTAAAAACTGACACATTATGGGGCTGAGGCAATTTCTTAGACAAGTATCAAAGGAGCACCTTGGCTCCTCCTGACTGCTTATAATAATATGAAGAGAGAAATGAGGACAGAATTGTTAGGCAAAAAGAAACCAGAACTTGAAAAATTTTGAAAAAAACTCCCATTCTGTGCATATTATGAAACAATAATGATGATAATAATGATGTCTGTTTGGAAGACAACACCAAGGAGGTAGCAGATGAACCACCTGAAAAGGAGCCTGGTTTAGGTATGAATCGTGGATCTTATCAGCCTTCCCAGTAGTACGTACACGGCTTGATGGAACAGGGGTTAAAAACAAGGAAGGAAGTCTGCGATGTTGGATTTCCATTCGGTCACTGGCTGAGAATCTGTATTCTCCAAGACAAGGGAAGAATCACCGTAAAGAGAAGTCAGAAATTGTGACTAGTTCCTTGGTTTCAAAAGAGGAGTCCATCATTTTGACCTTCAATAAGCCAGACAGGCTCTATGCAGTTTCAAGTGTCTGTATGGTTCTAAGGACTACACCTAATCTTCCTCTATATTCTCAAGTTCATTGAACACTGAAACTGACTGGGCATATAACGGTCAGAATCCAACAACAGAGGGAGCTAAGGAAAAATCTTAATCCATGGCCTAGTGCTTATTTCATATAGAGTAAATAAGCACCAACATTTTTAAAGAATGCTAAACTTCATTTAATAAATTGATTCTTACTGGAAGACTGCTTTCCCCCAAGTTTCTATTATTAAAATGTCCCTGGATATCTTGTGTAGGCCAAAATGCTATAAGCACACTAGAGTGTCTTGCTTTTACTATAGTAAAAAATGTGGGATGTGGGCCTTTAAAAAAGCTAGGCCAATGAGGAGGAGCAAAAACTTGAAGATCATCTCTTACTGGAATGAGATACATGTGGTTGTCTTTCTCTTTCTTCACTTAGATTAGACCCGAGGGAGCTCCAGTATGAAATACATGGCAGAATACACTGGAAGAACTTCAAAAGAGAAGAGAATGAATCTGACTTTTTGGCCTGAGTAGCAAGAAAAGGAGCTCTTTTCTCATTTTTTTTAAAATTTCCCCTGCCTTCCTTTCCTCCCTCCCTACTCTTTTGTATCCCTCCCCATTTGAACATTTTCCTCCTATTTCAAAATACATTTTGGTCCTCATTTACACTTTTCGTTTCTCACACCAGAAAAACAATGGTATGTGCACATGTATGTCCAATTTATTTCACTTAGACAGTATGGACTCGAGGTGCATCCATTTTCCTAGAAATGTCTTGAGTATATCCTTCTTTGTGTCAGAGTAGTACTCCATTGTATAAAAAAACCACATCTTCTTTATCTGTTCACCAGTTGATGGACACTTGGTTGTTTACAAGAGTTGGCTATTACAGACAGTGCCACTATAAACGTGGGTGTGTAATGTCAACTGTGGTACAATGCTTTTAATTCTTTTGGGAAGACACTCAGGAGGGGAATGGCTGGGTCAAATGGAACCTCTAGTCCTAGTTTTTTGAGAAGTCTTCAATGCAGAAAGGGAAATCTTTCCTTTGTACTTTTAAAAAGTCTCTGGCAATAGCAATAGTATAGTTACAAAAAAAACACAGTGAAAAAAAGGTTTTTTTTAGACAAAGCAACCAAGAACAGAGGTACACCATAAAATGGAGTTATTTTTTTCTGACATGACACCACTGTAATTCCACTGTTACCCAAGAGGTGCTAACAAATTAAGCTAACAAAAGTAAACTGATAACAAAATCACTTATAACAAAAGACAGAACAGGCTGTCTGAATCTAACCAAAACACACAAACTGGAAGGGAAAAGGAAAGAAAAAAAATTTTTTAAAAAGAATAAAATGGAAACAAAGCTTTGTAAATAGGGCGGGAAAGACGGGTTCAAGGGAGAAGAGGGGACTGGGAAAAAATCAAATATATCATGTACGGACACAAATTCCCTATGATGAATATGATCATTATGTTTATCTAAAATGTACCAATTAACTTAAAACACACATACAACAACAACAGACTGATAGATGCAGAAGATTCAGTAAGGATCCAGATTCCCATATAAAATTCAGAAGAACAATTCAGAATTACTCAACACATTAAAAACCAGGAATATGTGACTCATTTTCAAGGGAAAAAATGATACACAAATGGAAAACCCTGAGATGATCCAGATGTTGAAATTATCAGACTTTCAAGCAGTTATTACAACCATGTTTCATGAGATTAAAAAAACAAACCCTAAATGGAAAGATATTCTTAGCAGAGAAACTATAATCAAGAACCAATACAAAAAACAAATTTTTTTTTTGTCTTTTTGAGACAGGGTTTCACTATGCAGTTCAGGTTGGCCTTGAACTTGCAGTGATCCTCCTGTCCTAACCTCCCAAGTTCTGGGATTACAGGAGTGCACCACCATGCCTGGCTATCAATACAAATTTAAGAAATGAAAAATACAGAATTTAAAATTTTAAAAATATAACTATAACTGGGTGGCCAAGAAACAGAACAGAGAAGTTAGTAGAAAGAATTACTGAAGTTATGATAGCAGTATAAATATCCAATTTGAAGAGAATAAGCAAAAGATGTTTTGAAACTTAATGAAAATCAGTCTGTTTTACTAATACCATGTGCTAGTAAATCTAAGTAACAGTGACACAGTGTTATTCCTCACTAAAACTTAAAACATATTGTTGGTTTAAATTCTAAACAATATATCTCAGTCCAATTAAAACAAAAAATATTTTTAAAGAGATAAACAGAGCATCAGGAATAATACAAAAGTCAATATGCGGACAATATTAAAAAGGTCATTCAGGCACAGTAGCATATGCTTATAACCCAATACTCAGAAGGCTAAGGCCCAACAGTTTGCGGCCAGTTTGGGCCAGTCTGGGCTATTCAGTGAATTCAAGGCTGATCTGTGAGACTGCCAAAGTTCAACATTTGTAACACTGAAATCTCAAGAAAGGAAAAAAAATAATCATGTAAAAAAAGGACATGAATACCTAATAGCTGAAAACTCTCCAAATATGGTAAAAGATTTATAATTCCATGAAGCTCAGTGATCTCCAAAAGCAAAACACTGAATGAAAATCACATCTAAACATATCATAGTTAAAATGCTTAAAACTAAAAATAAAGAAACAAATCTTGAATGAGGACAGAGAAAAAGAATACATTACAAATAGCAGAACTATGATTCAAATGACTGGATTTCTTATCAAAAACCAGAAAGTGAAACTATGCTGTTTAAAAAAAAAAGACCTGAAATAACTGCAAATCCAGATTTCGACATTCAGTGAAAATATCCTTCAGGCAGGACAACAAAATGACACAAATGACAAAAAACTAAGAGAATTTATTACCAGAAAACATGCAAAACAGAACAAAAAATGCTAAAGGAAGTTCTACAGATTGATGGAAAATGATAACCAAACTCAGAAATTCAGGAATAAGAAAGAAAAACAATAATAAAACCTAATTATATGAGGAAAAACTCCATTATTTTTTTCCTCATGAGTTCCTTATTACATCATGTATGACTGCAAAATGCAAAAATAACATTCTGTATGTTATAGTTTGGATGTAGTTTGTCTGTATGGTTTATGTACTGGAAGCTTGGTCCCTAGTGTGGTGTCTTGGTTACTTTTTGCTCGTTGCCGAGACAAAATACCTGACGCCCAAAGTTAGGGAAGGAAAGGTTTATTCTTACAGTTTCTCGGGAATTTCAGTCCATAAAGTGGGCTCCAAGGCAGCATGGGATGATGGGGCTACAGTTCATGGCGGCTGCAAGCTGCAAGCTGCAAGCCGCAATCCGCGCTG
>RJWM01044434.1:0-13272 GCA_004363535.1 Dasyprocta punctata | reverse complement strand
ATAATGATAATTTCACTTCTTCCTTTCCTATTCTTATTCCTTTTATTTCTTTCTCTTGTCTAATTGCTCTAGCTAATATTTCCAGAACTATATTGAATAGGAGTGGTGATAATGGACATCCTTGTCTTGTTCCTGAATTTAGGTTGAAGGTTTTCAGTTTTTCTCCATTTAGTAAGATGTAGGCTGTTGGTTTATGATAGATGGCTTTTATCAGGTTGAGGTAGAGACCATCTATTCCGATTTTCTGCAGGGTTTTGATCATGAATGGGTGTTGGATTTTGTCGAAAGCTTTTTCTGCATCTATTGAGATAATCATGTGGTTCTTGTCCTTGGCCCTGTTGATATGGTGTATTACATTTATTGCTTTGCATATGTTGAACCATCCCTGCGTTCCTGGGATGAATCCCACTTGATCATGGCGTATAATCTGTCTGATAACTTGCTGTATTCTATTTGCCAGTATTTTATTGAGGATTTTTGCATCTATGTTCATTAGGGAGATTGACCTGTAGTTGTCTTTTTTGGTTGGGTCTTTCTCTGATTTTGGTATTAGGGTAATACTTGCTTCCAGGAATGAGTTAGGAGACTTGCTTCACTTTCAATTTCATTGAAGAGTTTGAAGAGTGTTGGCATTAAGCTTTCCTAAATTTCTTGTAGAATTCAGCAGTGCATCCATCAGGACCTGGGCTTTTCTTTGTTGGTAAGGTTTTAATTACATTTTCAATTTCATTAGCTGAAATTGGGTTATTCAGCAGCTTTACATCTTCTTGATTCAGTTTTGGTAATTCATACGTTTCTAGAAATCTGTCCATTTCTTCTGTGTTATCGACTCTATGGGAGTAAAGGTTTTCGAAGTAGGTGTTGATGTTCATCTGTATTTCCACAGGGTCTGTAGTGATTTCACCCTTTTCATTTCTTATTGCATGAATCTGAGTTTTTTCTTTCCTCTTTTTGATAAGGTTGGCTAGGGATTTATCAATTTTATTTACTCTTTCAAAGAACCAACTCTTGAATTCATTAACTCTTTGTATTGTTATCTTAGTTTCAATTGTATTAATTTCTGCTCTGATCTTGATAATTTCCTCCCTTCTTTGGGCTTTGGACTTGACTTGCTCTTCTTTTTCTAGAAGTTTGAGGTGCAGCATTAGGTTGTTTATGTGTATTCTTTCCATTTTTCTGATGTGGGAATTTAGTCCTATAAATTTCCCTCTGAGGACTGCTTTCATTGTATCCCACAGGTTCCAGTAATTTGTATTTGCATTTTCATTTGATTGTAGATATTTAATTTCTTCTTTAATTTCTTCCGTGACCCATTGATTGTTTAGGAGAGTATTATTTAATTTCCATGTGTTTATGGGTTCTTGTAGGTTTTTTTGTCATTCATTTCCAATTTTACTGAGCTATGGTCAGATAATATGCATGGAATTATTTCAGTTCCTTTGCATTTACTTAAGCATGTTCTGTGAACTAGTATATAATCTATTTTAGAGAATGACCCATGTGCAGCTGAGAAGAATGTGTATTCTGATGTTGATGGGTGGAGCACTCGGTACACATCTACTAGGTCCATTTGTTCACAAGTTTGATTCAATTCTGTTATTTCTTTGATGATTTTTTTGTTTGGTTGATCTGTCTCTTTGTCATGGTGGGGTGTTAAGTTCCCCTGTTATAACTGTATTTTTCTTTATTTGCTTTTTCATGTCTATTAAGAATTGTCTTACAGAGCCAGGACAAGATGGCGAAAATGTAAACAGCAGGGTAAGCCGCCTCCCTGAAAGATACTGTCCAGATGCTGGAATACAGCAACATGGGGAAGACAAGAAGGAGGGAGACAGGTCCTCTGGACCCAAGAAGAATCTAAAGCGAGAATTGAAGCCCACAAAAAGAGTGTAAAGAGGCACTTAGACAAGGAGGGCGGTGGCTGGTGCTGCCTCTGCCTGGAGCTGGACCCACTCTGTGAAAGGAGTTACTGGAACCTGGGGACGCAAGGTCAGAGTGCTGTGGCTGTGGCGGCAGCCACGACCCTGGAGACCTCTGCCCAGAGAGGCGGTGTTGGAGGAGAGTGGCAGTGGACAGGGGGAGCAGACCTGGAGGACTGGACTGGCTGATGGTGAGCAGACCCCGAAACCCTGCAAGGGATAGCGATGGACTGGCAGCCATTTTGGGTTCAGAGCTGCTCCTAGTTGGGCACAGTCCCATGGAGGTTGCTCTGACCAAGCCCCGGAGGGTCCCAGTGGGTGACCAGCTCGGTCTGGAGATCATGGCTCCATGTGTGCCCTAGGGGTGACAGTGGAAGATTTGCACATAACCAGCCTAGGTTCCCAGGAGGTGGCTCTGCCCCCACACACTGTGCCAGACATCGGGGAGCCAAGGTGGGCTGGTGAAAGGCAATGGACAGCATGGCTAGAAGAACCAGTCTAACCTTAAGGGATTACAGACACTGCAAGGAATACCAAAATCCCTGGTACACACTTGTCCAGAACAACCCAGGAATATATCAAGACAAAGAAGCAAAAGGCAGTCTCTGGCCTCCAATCCAAGCAGAACAAACCCAGGAGAAGCAAATGCAGAAGAGGTCGGGAGTCCCACAACTAAAGTGTCTGAGGTGATGACAACTGATGTAAAGAAACAACTTCATGAGGCTATAAAAGAAATTAGAGCAGAAATACTAAATCAGCTAAAAGAAGAAATGAAAAATATAATAAAAGAATTGTTAGGCATCTCTGAAGGAGACATAGATGAAAAATGGAGCATAGGAAAATCAGAGAAACCTAGAATGAACAATACAAAAAAGATTTAGAATACATGAGACAGATTCAAAGACATTACCAGGAAATCAAAAACTCCAATGAAAGTTGGCAAAACCACCTGAAGGAAACTAAAGATAGACTTTCAAACCTTGAAGACAGGTTTGCAGCTTGTGATCGTGAATGGAAAGACCTCTTAAAAATAACAAGAAACCTGGAAGTAACAATACAATAGCTGCAAGACAACCCAAAGAAACATAACTTAAGAATAAAAAGTGTGAGTGAAAAAGCAGGGGTCAATACAAATCAAATTAAAAGCCTATTTACAGAAATAATTTCGGAAAACTTTCCAAGCATGGGAACAGGAAGTGACTTTCAGATAAGTGAAGCATATAGAACTCCAGCTAAACATAACCAAAATATACCCACATCCAGACATATAATAATCAAGATTCCAGAAATTCAACACAAAAACAGAATATTAAAAGCTATTAGAGAAAAAAACAGACTACCTACAAAGGAAAACCCATCATAATCACGACAGACTTCTCAACACAAACCATCAGGTCAAGAAGAGCTTGGAGTGAAGTATTTCAAGCCCTGAAAGAAAACAACTTACAACCCAGATTGATGTACCCTGCAAAACTATCTTTCAAAATCAACGGAGAAACAAGGTACTTCCACGACAAAGAACAACTAAAGGAATTTATGACAACCAAGCCAACCCTACAAAGAATACTGAAGGACATTTTAGAGAGAGAGAAAAAAAAGTCCACAGCTCCAGAAACAGCAGCAGAGGGATATCACCAAGTGGGGCAGACAATTGAATAATCCATCATCAGGATTTGAATCCAATATTGTTTTCAATGAGCTGTTTATTTTGATCTTATTCTATCTCGACCTGCCTAATTTCATTATATATGATGACATAGACAGCTATTTCAAATATAGCAAAATATATTAGGGAAGCCTTTATTGATATTTGATCACCTTGTTTTGAAACCCTGTACTGCTTTCATTGTTCTGTTTTGAGTGATTTTAACCTATTTTGGTTTGTTTGATTGTATAACAGATGATATAGGCAACTGCTTAGAAGATAATATGAGGTGTTGTAGAAATCAACACTCTATTACTATGTATTGCTTCCATTATTTTATTTGTTATTGGTTTTATTCTGTACTATTTTGTTTGATTATATTAGGCTCGCTGGTATGGGCAGTTATTTTGAAGATAATAAGAGGTATTACAAGGGGAAAGGAGGAAAGAAGGAAGGGAAAAGGAAAAAGACATAGATTTATATGTGAGTATACATAAGATGGTTAAAATTACTATACTACTAAATGCATTAACTATGGAGAAAGAACAGTTGATACTCATGATTAGATCAATTTTACATGCCTATATCTGTCAATCTGAGCAACCCCTTTGAAGGTAATGATATACAATATTACAGTCACTGTCAAATTTCAATCATTTCATTTTGTAAACCTATAATGTTACAGTATCAGATTTGTTGTTTTTTGTTGGTCCCTTTTGCTTTTTGTTTCTCTTTTCTTTGACCATTGCTTTATTTTTTTTATTGGCTTTATTCTGAACTATTTTGCTTGATTATATTAGGCCTAATGATATGGGCAGTTATTTTACAGACAACAAGAGGTATTCTAAGGGGAAAGGAGGAAAGAAGGAAGGGAAAAGGAAAAAGACATAAATTTATTAATAGGTATGCATAAGATAGTTAAAATGATTATAGTACTAAATGCATTAGCTATTGAAAAAGAACAGTTAATACTCATATGATTAGATCAATTTTACATGCCTATATCTGTTAATCTGAACAACCCCTTTGAAGGTAATAATATGCAATATTATAACTACTGTCAAATTCCAACCATCTCACTTTGTAAACCTATAATGTTATCGTATCGGATTTGTTGTTGTTGGTTTGTCTCTTTTGCTTTTTGTTTCTCTTTTCTGTGTTCATTTTCTTTTAAATAAAAAAAGAAAAAGAATTGTCTTACATAGTTGGGTGCTCCCATATTTGGTGCATATATATTTATGATTGTAATCTCTTCCTCTTGAAGTTTTCCCCTAACAAGTACGTAGTGACCTTCTTTATCTCTTTTGATCATTCTTGGTTTGAAGTTCACAGTGTCTGCAAACATAATAGCTACCTCTGCTTTTTTCTGGGTTCCTGTTGCATGGAGTATTGTTTTCCAACCTTTGAGTTTTAGTCTGTGAGTTTCCTTTTGAGTTAAATGTGCTTCTTGTATGCACCATATTGTTGGAGTTTGTTTCTTAACCCACTCTGCCAGTCTGTTTCTTTTTATTGGTGAGTTGAGACCATTTACATTGATTGATATAACTGATATGTACTGACTCATCCCCATCATGATATCTTTCTGTTGTTGGTTTTCTACACTTTGTTTAATTGTTTTCCCTACTTAGTGGTTTTCTTTTGTCATTGTTCTTAAGATTGAAGTTATCTTTGTCTCTTTCTAGAGTGTCTTTCAGTACTCTTTGTAGTGTTAGTTTGGTGGCCATAAATTTCTTCAGTTGTTCTTTGTCGTGGAAGTATCTTATTTCTCCATCAATTTTCAAAGATAGTTTTGCAGGGTACATCAATCTGGGTTGAAAGTTTTCTTTCAGGATTTGAAATACTTCACTCCAAGCTCTTCTTGACTTGAAGGTTTGTGTTGAGAAGTCTGCCATGATCCTGATAGGCTTTCCTTCATAGGTGATCTGTTTCTTTTCTTTGACAGCTTTTAGTATTTTTTTTCTTGGACTGTATTTCTGATACCCTAATTATTATATGTCTGGGTGAAGATTTATTTTGATTGTGGTTAATTGGGGTTCTGTTTGCCTCACTTGCCTGTATATCAGATTCTTTTCCCATGTTTGGAAAATTTTCTGCTATTACTTCTGCAAATAGTCTTTGCAGGTCATTAGTATTGACCCCTGCTTTTTCATTGATGTCTATTAAATTTATGTTATTTCTCTTGGCATCATCTTGCAGCTGTTGGACTGTTGTTTCCTGGTTCCTTGTTATTTTTAAAAGACCTTTTCTTTCATGATCGTAACCTTCCATGCTGTCTTCAAGGTCTGAGACTCTATCTTCAGCTTCATTAAAGCGGTTTTGCCAACTTTCCATGGAATTTTTCATTTCCTGAATTTCCCTTTGAATCTGTTTCATGCATTCTGTTTGTGTCTTATTTTGTTCATTCAGAGTTTCCATCATTTTCTTACGTTTTCTATTTTTTATCTTAATCTTCTTTAGATACATTCAACATTTCTTTCATAATCATTGTCATTTCATTTTTTAGCTGAGAGATTATTTCTGATTTGAGTTCCTCTATAGCTTCATTGAGTTGTTTCTTTACTTCAGTTGCTATCATTTCATAAAGTTCAGCTGTGTGATTCCCAGTGTCTTCCATTTCAGTGTCTCTTGGATTTGTTCTCAGTGGGCTGGGGGATTGAGACTGCCTCTTGCTCTTTTGTTTTGTCATTTTCTTCTGGGACCTGTGTGGCTGGGCAGGCAGCCTCCTGATGGATTGCACTGGAACACTGTGCTGGGTAGAGCTTCAATCCTCCAATATCCCCGTGGCTATCCAGGGCACGCCCTCAGACTATGGTGCCAGATCCTTGTGCTCTGTGGTCTGTGAGGCCGGCCATGTGTTACCCTAATGTACTTTGTTGGGTTGCTCTGGGATGCTGGGCTGGACAAAGTCTGTATCCTCCCTGTAGCTAGCAGGGTCACATCCCTGGAGCTTGTTCCTGGCACCTAGAACCTGGCTGTGTAGCCTTCAGAACCTCTGCAACCCAGGTGGCTAGAAGAGATGCACCCCTGGGATGTGTCACTGGACCTAATGCCTTAATGGGTGGGGGTCAGAATTCCTGGGACCTAGGTGGCTGGGCAGAGTGCAACCCGGAGTGTGGCACCACCAGGACATTGAGTCTGGCTATGAGGAGTTCAGAGCATCTGGAGTGTGGGGCACACCTGGATGTGCCCCTGGCATAAGGTGCCAGTGACTTGCTCCTCACTGGGTGGAGTTTGCAACCTCTGGGACCTACCACATGGCTGCACCCCTGAACAATGGAGCTCATGCTTTGTGTTCTAATGGAAAAAGCTTAAATTCTCCAAGGCCCTGCAGCTCTGCTGGCTGCTCCCTGATGAGCAGCTCTGGGGCTCTGGACTGGGCTGGGTTTGGTACCTCTGTGTCCTGAGGCTGGCCGGGCATTCCCTTGATGGGTTGCACTGGGACACTGGGCTGGGCAGAGCTCAATCCTCTGTGCAGCTAATGAGGGCTCACTCCTGGAGTGTGTTGCTGGACCTACCACCTTACTGGGTGGGGGTCGAAATCCCCGGGACCCAGGCAGCTGGGCAGAGCGCATTCCAGAGTGTGGCACCACCAGGATCTTGAGTGAAATTTAATTTAATTTTATCTTGTTTGATTTTTGTTTTTATCTTCCTTTCTTTTCCTTTTCTTTACTCTTTCTTTTTTTCTTATTTTTTCTTTTTCTTTTTCTTTTTTTTTTCTATCTTTTCTCAAGGGCTGGGGAGAACTGCAGCCACAGAAAACTAATCCTACCCCCCAAACCCAGTCTCAACACAAATGACATAAAAAGACTATTTACAGAAGTAATAGCAGAAAATTTCCCAAGCATGGGAACAGAATCTGACATACAGGTAAGTGAGACATATAGAACTCTAATTAGCTATGACAAAAATAAATCTACAACAAGACACAAAATAATCAAGATCCCAGAAATTTAGCACAAAATGAATATTAAAAGCTGTTAGAAAAAAAAAAAAGAAACAGATCACCTATAAGGAAAATCCATTAGAATCACAGCCAACTTCTCAACACAAACCATCAAGTTGAGAAGGAGGCCATGGATGTAGTTCAGTGGCACAGTGCCTGAGTGGCAAGTGTGAGGTCATAAATTTGATCCCTAGTACAAAAAAAAACTTGCATTGAAGTATTTCAAGTCCTGAAAGAAAACAACTTCCATCCCAGATTGATGTACCCTGCAAAACTATCTTTCAGAATTAATGGAGAAATAAGATACTTCCATTACAAAGAACTGAAGAAATTCATGACTGTAAAACCAACCCTACACAAGAGTGCTGAAAGACATTCTAGGTAGAGATGAAAATGACCACAATTCCAAGAACAATATTAGATAGAAACAATCAGGCAGGGCAAGCAATTGAACAGAAAGGAAAAACAGGGAACCAATAGCAGTAAATAACATGAAAAAGATAAGCCAATACACATCAGTTATAACCATCTGTGTAAATGGCCTCAATTCACCATTAAAAGAAACAGATTGGCAGAATGGATCAAGAAACAAGATCCAACAATATACTATATACAAGAAATACATTTCAGTCAATAAGAAACTCATAGACTGAAAGTCAAAGGATGGAACACAAGACTCCATGCAACAGGAACCCAGAAAAAAAAGCAGGGATAGCTATTCTGTTTGCAGACAATGTGAACTCCAAACCAGAAATGATCAAAACAGATAAACAAGGTCACTACATACTTGTAAGGGGGAAAATTCAGGAGGAAGAGAAAACAACCATAAGTATATGTGCACCAAATATGGGAGCACCCAACTATATAAGACAAATATTAATCAACATGAAAATCAAATAAGCAATAACACAATTGTAACAGGGGACCTTAATATCCCATTGTCACAAAGAGATAGATCCACTGGACAAAAAAAAAAATCAGCAAAGAAGTAATAGAATTGACCCAAACCTGTGAACAAATAGACTTAGTAGAGGTTTACAGAGTGCTCCACACAACAACATCAGAACACACAATCTTCTCAGCTGTACATGGGATGTTCTCTAAAACTGACCATATATAAGCCCAAAGAACATGCTTGAGTAAATGCAAAGGAACTGAAACTATTCCTTGAATATTACCTGACCATAGTGCAATTAATTTGGAATTTAACGGCAAAAGAAATGGTAAAAACTCCATAAACACACATAAATAAATTAAATAACATCCTCCTGAACAACCAGTAGGTCACAGATTATATTAAAGAAGAAATTAAACTGCCACATCCAGCACAGCCCTCAAAATTCCCAGGTGGAAGGATGGAGACAAGATGGAGGAATAAAGATAAGAGACAATATACAGAAAGCTAAGGTCAGGTGAAGCCCTCTCTCTGGATGAGAGGAAGGGAACTGATCAACTACCAAGATGCATTTATTTATACATTTGTCATGTAACACTCATTTGCTTAACTAGCTTGCCTCTCATACCCTGTGTTCTCAGGGCTGGAACACCTGTTCTCTTGGGGCACTCTGTGCCCTCAGGACATGCCTCAGGACCTTCATGCTCTCAGTTCTGCATGTGTGAATGATAATTAGGTCAGCTGCTCCAGACATTAAACAACATCTACGATCAAACAAAAATGCAAATACAACCAGAACCTGTGGGACACGATGAAAGCAGTGCTAAGAGGGAAATTTATAGCAGTGACCCCTCACATTAGGAAAACAGAACATGCAAAAATAAATGACCTAATGCTGTACCTCAAGCTTTTAGAAAAAGAAGAGCAAGTCAAGCCCAAAGCCCATACAATGGAGGAAATTATAAAGAACAGAGCAGAAATTAATGCAATTGAGACCAAGAAAATAGAGATAATTAATGAATCAAACAGTTTTCTCTTTGAAAGAATAAATAAAATGGATAACCCCCTAGCAAACCTTATCAAGAAAAAGGAAAGAAAATACTCAGTTTCATTCAATGAGGACTGAAAAGAGTGAAATCACTACAAATCTTGTGGAAATTCAGAAGATCACCAATATCTACTTCAAAAATCTTTATTCACATAGGACGGAAGACACAGAAGAAATAGACAGATTCCTAAAAATTATGAATTTGCAAAGCTTAATCAAGAAGATATAACAATTCTGAATAACCTGATATCTAATGAAATTAAAAATGTAATTAAACATTTACCAACAAAGAAAAGCCCAGGTCCTGATGAATTCATGGCTGAATTCTGAACCTGCCTGCAGGTCCTAGAAAGAACGGGGGTCTCGAGGAGAGGGCATGGAGATGGGGGAGGGCAAGGCTGGGGAGAGAGAAAGGAAGACAAGACGAGTATCCAATCAAGTCTTCGTTTATTGCGGAAATGTTCAAGGTTTATATAGAAACGGGAGTGGAAGCTGTCATCGTATGGGGGCGTGGACAGGTCGTCATTTCCCGGCGGGACAGGGGAGGATCATGGGAAATGTAGGCTGACGCACCGGATGCCCACAGGCGAGAGAGGCGGGGCAGCAGCTGTGAAGCTTTACCACTCTCTACATCTCCTCCCTTTTATTTTATTACATCAGGAGTATGGCAGACCCTGGGAGAACAGCGCCTGTCTTAGGTCTAGGACTCTCCATATGAACCCAATCATGCCTTACCCGTCATGGGCATGCAGGACAGCAGTTGGTCTGGTGCCTGTCTTAGGTGGCTGATGGCGTAACATATGTGTCCTAGTTGCCCATCTCTGGCTGCCTGTCCAGTGCCTCAGGGCAGTTGGTCTACATTACCATTTGGGCCATTTGTGGGAGTTAGTTCCCAAAAGGTTTATTGATCTGCCATCTCCAACTGATGATAAGATACCTGAATGGGCTTAG
Source organism: Dasyprocta punctata (assembly GCA_004363535.1). Classification (NCBI taxonomy): domain Eukaryota; kingdom Metazoa; phylum Chordata; class Mammalia; order Rodentia; family Dasyproctidae; genus Dasyprocta; species Dasyprocta punctata. Next base: position 2,871 of record RJWM01044434.1, on the reverse strand, counting down.
CCAGGAGCGTAATATTATCATCTTATCTAAATATCAAACATCTTAGAACATAAAATAGGACCATTATTTTTTAACAACCATGGATATCCCAACATTTGACTACCTGTAGAATGTTAACAGTTATATATTTTATACAGAAAACTAGGAAACAAAACCATACCTAATACTATAACATGACAATTATGATGACATTTTTTTAACACACTGTGATTGTATTTTTCTTTTTTTTTTGATGTAAGATACCCCCTTTATGGTCAATCATCCCTGTCTAATACATAAAGGCTTCTACCTAACTTGTTTACTTTTACTGTGATGTACATCTCATAAGTTTGTTATAGACAGAGATCTGAATCTGAAACAAAAGTTTGTTACCATAAGCAATCTGTTTTACATTTTTGAAGACCTGTATATCTGGAGGCATGAATACTTAAACATATGAGGTTAATAAAATCTATCATAGTTATATGAAATCTTTGTACGGGTACATCTAAATCAAAACCCTTATTGTATTGTTTCTTTTGATGACCAATGTGAACATATTACAATAATATATATCTTTAGTTGGGGTGTCTCCCTTAAGGTTATGGAGATTATTGGGGCCTCCAATCAATAAACATGAACTGGTTTAAAATGTTACCAGGCAGCTGCTTTCTTATTTATCAAATGGAGTCTTGTCCAACAATCTCCTCCCCACCAAGGAATTTTGTTTATTTATATTAATAATTTTTGATGTCTTATGAAAAACCCAATTATAAGATTTAATGTATTATTTTTGAACAATGAGAGACTCTCAAGTTATGATAAAACAATAATATATATTACTTTTACATAACCAATTTTAGCGACATTTGGACTAACTGGGAACCCAGGTGGAAGCATGTTTGTTAAGTTTATTATCTAAATTAAACTTTGATTAAATGATCCCAAAATGTAAAAAAGAAAAAAAGGAAAAAGGAAAAGGAAAAGGAAAATTATTGAGCTCAAAATAAAAAGGAACAGCTGTTTACAAAATGGACAAACATGGACAGTTGATCTGTACAGATTTGAACACAGAAACAGAGTCGTTGGTGTCCGCAAGAACTCTCTAAGTTCCCGGGGGCTATTTTATGCCCCTTTGCTGAAACTAGCTTGCTTTTTATGCCCCATGTCCTCGGGGTTGGAACACCTGTCACTTTGAGCACCCCATGCCCTCAGGGCGTTTCCTAGGCGCTCCGTGCCACTTGGGCACTCCTGTACAGGCACTTGTGGTTTTGGCTCCACAGATGTGAACGATCACTAGCTCAGCTGACTCCTAACAACACCTTAATAGACTGGACAAACAGACAAACAGGTACACAGGCAGACTGAGAAACATCTTATACAATCAGAGTGCACTCGGATATATTTTAGCCAAATTGAATTATGCTGATTTTTTACAATTGTAAAATTTGTAATTATAAATAGACTAGTCAGATTTATTGTAGACCAATTAGCAGAGATCTCTTATAAAAGAATTTGGAAAGGACAAAATCTTAACTATAATTAACATATTATTTTTTATAGGACTTAGCATATATTCTTATTTATTTAGACTTCTGATTTTATTGTTTGTTACCATCTTCTGAGCATCTTGGGTCAATTAAGTTTGGCTCTAGCTTTATCCCTCTCTATCAGTTGTGACGTGGTCACTGTCATAGGACTGAGCATGTTTCTTGAGAGGTGGAATCAACTCCTTCTCTGGGGGGGATCTACGATACAGCCGGACAGCACACATTGGCACCCAGATAGGCCATTTAGTATTTCCTGGAAAAACATAAGCATACCCTCGACCCCAAATTAGCACTGGACTGGGTGCTTTGATTGTCCAGTATGAAGATCTTTTTAAAGGACTCTTAGCCTTAATTTGATCTTCCTGCTGCAGTCTTTATTAGAATTTAAAAATTTTACTGTCAAGCGAAATCTGTTATGAGGTGAACTCTCCCTTTTTTGTTTTTTGAAATTTAAATTGTGAGCATATTTAACTATTTTTAGACCTGAAGATAGTAAGGAATTTTTGTGGTAAGGTATAGAGAAAAAACTGCATTTTGTTTTTAGGCACCTTGAGCTTTCTCTTGCTGTCGAGACACATAAGTTGTGCTCTTGTTCTGGCCTGGAGGCCCCGCTATTGTTGGGAGTTTGAGCAAGTGTGTGGTGTAAACTTTTGATGCATAAAGCATGCGTGTAGGTGATGAGAAAAACCAGGTTGGCTTGGGCTCACCAGAGCTGTGTCCCACTTTTTCTGAACCATGTCCTGTCTTTTGGCCTGGGCTGAGCGCTGTAGTGCTGCCGATGGGGCAGCCACTGAAAGGCTTGGCAGGCCCCAGGGGAATTCGCTGTTCAGTACACAGGAGGCAGGGCTGTAAATCTCAGCTCTGCAGCATAGACCCGCCTCACAAGCCAGGCCAGGCCCCCTCAGGGGAAGTTCTCTGTGTCTTACACCACTTATATGTATTTTTAAAGGCAAAATTCTGAAATGGTTTTAGACCCTGATGACTAGAAATCAAATTTTGGGATGTCTCTCTGACCCATTGGAGGAAGTCTCCTCCACACCCTCACCTACTAAATTGATCACAAATCTGTAACTCAAAAGCAAGTCAATTTGTATGTGGCAGTAAAGATAGGCTTTGTATCCCTCCAGGTTAAATCAATTTAGCATTTTTACAAGGTTGAGAAACATTGCTCACACCTGTAGTTGTCCCATCTAGAAGCCATGCCATAGGCCAGTGTGCTAGGCAATAATTGAAGCAGTTGTTCCTGTGTCTAAAAGCCCTTTAAATGCTTTTTTTTTTTTTTTGTAGAAAGGGAAGGGGTTTCTCATAGGCCTGTTTTTAATTGGCCCTAGAGAAGAAGGGA
>RJWM01044433.1:0-13314 GCA_004363535.1 Dasyprocta punctata | reverse complement strand
CGGAGCGTTGTGAGTTCGAGGCCGGCTTGGGCTACAACGCGAGCGCAATGCCGGCCTGAGCTACACAGTGCGACCCTGCCTCAAAAAAACCAGGTCCGGGAGTTTGGCTCAGTGCCTTAAGTGCCTACCCTGGCAGGCGCAAGGTTATGAGTTCGATCCCCGGTGCCGCAAAAAAAAAAAAAAAAAAAAAAAAGAAAATAGTTCTTTTTTTTTTTTTAAAGACAAGGTTTTTACTTTTTGTACGGGAATCAAATTCAGGACCTCGTGCTTGCCAGGCAGGCACCGCGCCACTGAGCGGAATTCCTGGCCCAGAGGAAGCTCCTGCTGTGTAGTTCTGGCTGGCCTCGAACCCCTGGCGACCCTCTAGTCTCAGCCTCAGATTGCTGGGGCTACAGGCCTGTGCCACCAAACGCCGGTCAGCAAAAGTCAGCTGACTAGAGGGAGTGAGAATAACCCCAGTAGCTGGGAGTTTGGCTCAGTGGCTTAAGCACCTGTCTGGCAGGTGCGAGGCTGTGAGTTCGATCCCCAGTGCTGCAAAAAAAAAAAAAAAAGAATGACCCCAGTGAGTCACGCGCACTATGAACCTGTCAAGATGAAACCCATCAGTATCACCAATTTTTTAAAGAGGTGGAAAAGGCCGGTGACCTCGGGCCAGTGAGAAACGGCTCCTGGAAGCGCAGCCTTCCAAATAAAACTGACCTGCGTCAGGATTGCAGGCGCGCTCGCTGTAAAATGCAGGAATCAGGAGCTCGCCCTTTCCAGCCCACGGTCAACGCGGCCAACCAGTGAGACGCCGTACTTCCGGTGGTCTCTGGCGTCATCAGGTCGCGCCGGAAGGATCCTCGTGCTGCCTAGGAGACGGGACGCGAGGCCCGCAGCTGACAGAGTCGGGCTGGCCGCGCCCACCCGGTCGCCATGGAACTTCCTCCAGAGCAGTGCGAGGATTCCCGCGCCTCGGACGATGACTCGGATCCAGAGCCGGAGACCGACCCCGACGCGCAGGCCGAATCCTACGTGGCCCGCGTGCTTGGCCCGCCGAAGCCTGGGCTGGCTACCCCGCGCGCCTCGTTACTGTCCGCGCCCGCAGCGGCCCCTGGCGCCCTGGAGCCCAGGGCTGCGCCCAGGATCCCGACGGTGGGTGCGCCGGGCCTGCTGAGCCTGCCCCCGGAGCTGCTTCTCGAGATTTGCGCCTACCTCGATGCGCGCCTCGTGCTCCATGTCCTTCCACGCGTGTGCCACGCGCTGCGCGACCTTGTGCGCGACCACGTCACCTGGAGGCTCCGCGCGCAGCGCCGCGTTCGCGCGCCCTACCCAGTGGTGGAAGGTGGGAGCCGGGGAGCATGTGGGGGTGGCCGCCCCGCCTAGGGCAGGCTTGTGGTGGGAGAAGGGCACCCGGCTGCCACACGCACTGGGTCCAATGCAGGCCGCGTGGCTGTTCTGGCTCTGGCTGGGGAGGTTGAGGTTGTTTCTGGTGGTGCCAAAGTCTTTGGCTCCTATAGCCTTGGACCGGGGGAGGTAGGGCAAAGGTTTGGCTCTGGAGTCCATAACCCCTGCCTAAGATTTAGGGGCTGAAATTCTTGATACCAGCTAGTATAGATCTTCAAGCCCTGGGTCTAAACTGTCATTTTAGACGGGCTGGTATTCATTGCTTCCCGGGTTCATTGGTTCGTGGGGGAGGACGGTTTAGGGACCTCGCATTGATATTGTTGATCCTGATATTGGATCTACAGGCCCTTGAGTCAACGGGAGGTACAACTTGGACAGTTGATTACCAACCAGAAAACTCTGCAGGGGAGTGGGGTTCCTGCATCAGTGATTCACAAGGTGTTGTCATCTGTAGCTGCTTGTGCTAGGTGCGGTCGTGCACGCTTGATTTCCACACTTGGGAGACTGAGGCAGGAGGATCTCCACAAGTTTGAGGCCTGCCTGGATTATGTTAGTGAGACCTTATCTCAAAAAAAAAAAAAAAAAAAAAGAGGAGCCAGGCATGGTTATTACACCTGTGATCCCAGCACGTGGGAGGCAAAGGTGGGAGGATCACTGAGAGTTTGAGGCCAGCCTGGGCTACAAAGTGAGTTCAAGGCCAGCCTGAACTACTTAGGCTTGCATCACTATACCTGGCTAAATTTGTGTTTTTATTAGTACATATTTGCAGTACTAATAAATGATTACATTCCTCATGGAGAGTTGCTACATGAACATAACACATCCTAATTCTTTTTCTTTCCCTTCCCTCTGGAAGGGTGTTGTTGAGGCCCCAAGTCTTGGAAACAAGAGAGAGGAGGTGGTCCGTCAGGTGGCTCCAAGGTTAGAGCCTGGAGCCGGGCGTCAGGTGGCTCCAAGGTTAGAGCCTGGAGCCAGGCGTGGTGGCGCACGCCTTTAATCCCAGCACTCAGGAGGCTGAGGTAGGCGGAGCGTTGTGAGTTCGAGGCTGGCTTGGGCTACAACGAGAGCGCAAGGCCGGCCTGAGCTACACAGTGCGACCCTGCCTCAAAAAAACCAGGGCCGGGAGTTTGGCTCAGCGCCTTACACGCCTGTCAGGCAGGTGCAAGGTTGTGAGTTCAATCCCTGGTGCCGCAAAAAAAAAAAAAAAAAAGGTTAGAGCCTGGGCCTGCTTGGGGTGGGGCAAGGGATTCAGGTAGGGTTCTTTTCTGAGGCAAGGTCTCTTATGCAGTTCAGGCTGGCCTTGAATTCACTATGTAGCTCATGCTGGCCTCACACTTGTAGCGATGCTCTTGCCTCAGCCTCCTGAGTGCTGGGATTACAGGCGTGTGCCACCATGCCAGGCCCAGCTGAGGATCTGCCCACGTTGGGTGTAGACTGGGCTCCCTGGAAGGTGGCACCCACCAGGACCCTGCTCCTGGTACCCCGCAGAGGAGGACTTTGACTGGCCGACGGCCTGCATGGAGCTGGAGCAGCACCTGGCACGCTGGGCTGAGGATGGGCGCCGGGCTGAGTACTTCTGCCTGGCTGATGGGCACTTTGCGTCCATTGACTCCGTGCTGCTGCTTCAGGTGAAGTGGGCTTGGCGGGGGGTGGGGGTGGGGACACGGGAGGGGAGGGGCCCCAGCCACATCTCCTGCTGCCCCCACAGGGTGGGACGCTCTGTCTGTCTGGCTCTCGAGATCGCAATGTCAACCTATGGGACCTGCGGCAGCTTGGGGCAGAGCCCAGCCGGGTTCTGGTCAAGGCCTTGGGCACCCAGAAGGGCAGCACCCACAAGGTGAGGCGCCATGGCGGGAGGAGACGAGAGGCGCGAGCAGGGTCTGCTAGCCAAGAGCCTGGGGTTTTCCTGTTGTTTTGTGACAAGGTTGCACTATGTAATCCAGGGGACCTCAAACCCACAGTGATCCTCCTGCCTCAGCCTCCCTAGTATGGGATTACAGGCGTGTGCAACCATTTCTGGCAAGAGCCTGGGTTTTGGTGCCAGACTCTTTAGATTTGCATCTGGCTGTCTACTCTTGTGTGGTTTGGGGTGAGATGTGACTTTTCTGTGCCTCAGGTTCCACTCTGTCCAGTGAGCAGTGAGGATGAGAACGAATGACTATGAACTGTGTTGCTATGAGTGTTAATCCGGCCTTGGCACAGAGTAGCTCCATAGAGAAAAGCTATACCTCGAGGGACCCAGTAGGGGGCAGTAAGGAGGCTGCCTTTGGGTGACCCGCAGCCCTCAGGTCTTTCATGAGAAGTGGCAGAGAGCCTGGCATGATGGTGCACAGCCGTAATCCCAGCACTCAGAAGGCTGAGGCAGGAGGATCTCCACAAGTTTGAGGCCAGCCTGGGCTACATAGCAAGACCCTGTCTCGAAACAAACAAGCGAGACAGTGGCAGTGGAGGGGTACTTCCACCAGTCATCAAGGTGGTCCCTGCATATGGCCAGCAGATTAGGTCCTAGGTTCAAATCTCCACTCTGCTATGCTCTGACTGTGTGACTGTGGTGAGAGACTTACCTTCTCTGTGACTGTCTCATAATTTATATTTAAAAAGGATATGTACTTTATGGTACAATTTCCCAGAGGGTTTGATGAGGAGTAAATTCCTCAGCTGCCCATACTCTGGGCATATTATTTTTATTTATTTACTTTTTTGAGACAGGATCTCACTAGTCCAGGCTGGCCTCGAACTCGTGGCGATCCTCCTGCCTCAGCCTCCTGAATGCTGAGGTTACAGGTGTGTGCCACCACGCCCAGCTGATGGGCTATGCCCTTAGTCATACTTCCACACAGCCCCAGGCTCCCACTGGTGCTGAGTCCTGCAGAATGCAGGGATGTTACTGGGGGAGTGTGTGTACACCCCTGCCTTTTCACCCAGGTTTGGACCGGCTCTGGGTTCCTGGGCCCCTTGCCTTCCTCCCTTGGCCCTGTGGGATGGGGCTGCGAAACTAGCGCTGTGTGTTGGACGGCAGTGTATTTCAGAGTGGACGTTAGGGAGGGAGCACTGTGTGGGTCGGGTGAATCTGGTGACCTCTGAGCCTCTTCTGCAAAAGCAGGAAGGACCCAGCCTCGCACCCAGGGCAGTGGGAAGAGGGCTGGAGGTGACCGCTGTGTCTGTCCATCCCACAGGGCTGGGTGTGGTCGCTGGCGGCCCAGGACCACCACGTGTGTTCCGGCTCCTGGGACAGCACCGTCAAGCTGTGGGACATGGCGGCTGATGGGCAGCAGTTCGGCGAGATAAAGTACGAGGGGCTGTAGTGGGGATGTGGGGCTGATCAGGCCCTGCCTGGTCACTGGCCGAGCCATGTGGTCCACGTCTCCCCAGGGGCAAGGCTGCGGTACTGTGCCTCTCGTACCGGCCTGACATCCTGGTGGCCGGCACCTATGACAAGAAGGTGACCATCTACGACCCCAGAGGTGGGCTGGGGGTCCTGGGGCCCAGGTGGGGAGCACAGACAGGCTGCTTGGGGTTGAGAAGGTGACGAAGTCACCCAATGGGCGCTCATCCTAAGAGGGGTTTGGGCCACACAGGTGGGAGCACAAAGGTGGCCTGGCGGGCCCTGGGGTCGGGGTACAATCCTGGCTCCCCATTCTCCCAGCTCCATGATGCTATCAGCCTGTGGGGAGAATGTGGGAGCCCTTTGCATTCCCAGATGCAAATGCTTGTGATGCGCCAGCCCCAGGGTTGATGGCAGGGCCGGTACAGAGCGTGTTGGTGGAGCTGGCTGTGACTCGGTGAGGGAGCTCTGGTCGAGCATGCAAGGCCTCAGTTCCATCCCCAGCACCAGGGAAAAAAGTCAGATTAAGTAAGTCATGGAGAGCAAAGCAGGTGTAGTGTACCTTAATCCCAGCACTGGGGAGGCTGTGGCAGGAGGATTGCTGTGAGTTCAAGGCCAGCCTGGAGTACTGTCTCAAAAAATACAAAAAGCAAAGCAAAACAAACAAAAAAACAAAAAGGAAACCCAAAACATCTAGAACAAAGACTGCCTGGCACACAGGTCTTTTCTGTGTTTTATTCATTCATTCTTCTTTCATGGAACCGAAGGGTTGCTGCAGGCTGTCGGTGCAGAGCTGTGGCCGGGCCTCCTCGGTGGAGGGACTGGAAGGAGCCAAGGCCCAGGGGTCCCAGCTGCAGCCGGGAGTGGGGGCGGGAGACCGTCAGCTGCAGGGTGGGGGCCCAGCAACCCGAGGGTTTCACAGGGCTCGCAGTGGCCAGGGATCCCCGAGAGGTCCCGGGGTCTGCGAGCGATCTGACGCCTCCCTCCCCGGCCCGCCTCACCTGCCCAGCTGGCCCGGCCCTGCTGAAGAGCCGGCGTCTGCACTCGAGCGCAGTGCTGGCGCTGCTGGCCGATGACCGGCACATCATCTCGGGCAGCGAGGACCACACCCTGGTGGTATTCGACCGCCGCACCAACAGCGTGCGGCAGCGGCTGCAGGTGGGCGCCCCCCTGCCCGTCCCCACACCCCGGGCCGGCACCTGGCTGCGTCCCCGGCCCACCTGAGCCCCCTGTGCGCCCCTCCCACAGCTGGACTCCTACCTGCTCTGTATGTCCTACCAAGAGCCCCAGCTGTGGGCTGGCGACAACCAGGGCCTGCTGCACGTCTTCGCCCATCACGACGGCTGCTTCAGGCTCGTTCGGGTCTGCAGGGCCCTGCGACCCCGGGCCCCCCCGGCCGCCCGCCCCGCCCCGTACCCCCTTGTCCTTCCCCCTAGCCCTGCCCCTGATTGCTGCCCGTGTTCCCCCCTTGCATAGTCCTTCGACGTGGGCCACAAATCTCAGATCACGGGCATCAAGCACTCGCTGGGGGCCTTGTACACCACGTCCACAGACAAGACCATCCGGGTGAGCACGCGCCCGGGGTCCCGGGGTTGTGGGGTCCCCCGGCCGGGAGGCCGGGCCCAACTCCGCATTCGCTCCCGCAGGTGCACGTGCCGACGGACCCGCCCCGGACCCTGTGCACGCGCGGCCACCACAGCGTGCTGAACGGGGTGAGGCCCCCAGCCTGCTCTGACCCCTGACCCCGACCACCGCCCGCACCCCTGCCCTGACCCCTCGGTCCCCGACTCCATCCCGGCCGCAGATCTGTGCCGAGGGCAACGTGGTGGTGGCCGCGTCGGGGGGCCTGTCGCTGGAAGTCTGGAGGCTGCAGGCCTGAGCGCGGACGCGGACGCGATACTGGTCTACACTGCCGGCGGGCGGCTGAATCCGACCCCCACTGGTGCTGCCTCTGCCCCTGACCCACGGGCTGAGGACCCCGGCCACCCCTGTGCGCGGGGAGGTGACCTCGTACTTCTGACCCCCACCCAACCCCGGACCCCAGTTCGGCTGTGCCGCCCCGGGGCGAGAGGGAGAATAAACCCGACGCGCTGCGCAGGCGCCTGGCGCCGGAAGCCTCTCGTGGGCGCTGTGGGGCGTGTGGCGCACGGGCGGGGCCGAGCGGGAGGGCGGGGCCGAGCGGGAGGGCGGGGCCGAGCGGGAGGGCGGGGCCGAGCGGGAGGGCGGGGCCGAGCGGGAGGGCGGGGCCGAGCGGGAGGGCGGGGCCGAGCGGGAGGGCGGGGCCGAGCGGGAGGGCGGGGCGCCTTGGACACCTGCTTTGTGTGTGGGGCTGCGGAAGTGGGCGCGTGCAGTGACCGTGAGGCCGGGCATGTGTGGGTCGCAACTCCAGCTGCAGATCTGTGACTGCAGGGGCTGACAGTGGCCCTCTGCCCAGACCATTGTGAGGCGATGGCCGTGTGTGACCCTGGTGAGGACGTGGAGGAAGCCGAGCCCCACCAGCCCATGGCCCCTGCACCGCATCTCAGCAGGCCAGGCCGTGCCGGGAGCAATCGCTGTTTATTGAGCCCCCAAGCCAAGAGTGTCACAGGATGGCGCAGGGCTTCTTCTCCTTGAAGGGGTTGGTGGCGGCCGGGATGCCCACTAGGAAGGGGTCGCTCTTGGCCTGCTCGGTGCAGAACTGCAGCAGGTCGGTGGCCGCCTTGGACACCTGCAGAGCGAGCCAGCCGGCTGGAACCCAGGTCCCCTGCCCCTGCCCAGGGTGCCCACCTCGCGCCGCCCCTGCACCCGCGTCTGCCCTCACCTTTATGCGCTCGATGCCTGCCTCCATCCGCAGCTGCTCCACGGCCCGGCGGGCCTGGCCGATGTCACTGCCGGTGGCCACCTTGCTAGACATCTGGGGAGAGGGTCCCCGCGCTCCTCCCTTGTCGCCCGGACCCTCAGCGCGGGTTTCTCTCTGCAGACTCCTGCAGATGCCGGCGCCGATCCTCCTGCAGCGCCCAGCCCTCTGGCCTTTGCCCACAGTGCCCGGCCTCTCCGCCCGCTCCTCCCCACCCGCAGGGACTTTGAAGCCAGGACCCAGTGAAATGTCACTAGCAGCAGCAGCAGCTGCCGTGGCAGGGGGGTCCCTGTCTCGGGAGACCCAGAGGCTGCTCTGCTGTCACGTGGGCACCCCCTGGGTCCCCTGCCGGCTGCCAGGTCCCCTGCTGACTGTCCCCACCACTGCTAGCAGCACAGAGGGCTCCTGTCCTGGTGCCCGGCGTCCCTCTGCCTAGCGCCCTCCCTGGTGCCTGCGGTCCCTCGGACCTCACCCCCACTGCCCCGCTTTGAGCCCCAGGGCCCCTCCGTGCTCAGCGCACCCCTCAGTCGCCTCCCTGTCTCCGGCCAGGTGCCACCCTGACTGTGCCCTGATCCCAGCTGTGCAGGCCCGGCCCGACGCGTCCCCCGGGTAGCCAGGGTTGCCAGTGGGCCACAATCATCAGTGTCCACAGCCCTGCACCCTCACATTGCGCTTTGCAGCAGCCAGGGTGTGGGGTGAACACAGTCCATCCCATCCTGTCTCTTCTGCGGCACTGAGGATCGAACGTACCCAGTGCTTTTTGTTTATTTTTAATTTTTTTCGGTTTTTTTAGACAGGGTCTTGCTTAGTAGTTCATTCAGGCTGGCATACATTCACCATGTAGCCCAGTGCTGGGATAACATGCGTACACCACACCTGGGTATGCCTCCAGCCCTTTTTATTTTTATTCATTTATTTAATTTTTTTTGGCGAGACAGGGTCTCACTATGTAGTTCAGGCTGCCCTTGAAGTCATTGTGTAGCCCAGGCTGGCCTTGAACTCATGGGAATCCTCTTGCCTCAGCTTCCCAAGTGCTGGGGTTACAGGTATGTAACTTTTAATCTTGTTTTTTTTTTTTTTAATATTTTATTAATAATAAAAGACAAGGCAGAAGAGAATCCCCCATACTTGCTACACTGTAAAGAGATGCTTGGGTTGCTGACCAGAGGCCTGGCCAAATCTACAAAACAAAAGTTGGTTGATGTTCCTTGGTTACTATCAATCCAGCCAGACCTCCAAAACAGCAGGTTGCTCACGGGGTAATCTTGTTTTTTGAGACAGCGTTTTGCTGAATCACTAGGTTGATTCCAGGTTGGGCTGGAATTTGGAATTGTCCAGACTTTGGAGTAACTGGGGTTACAGGTGAGCACCACACTGCTTCCTGAGAAGGGTCTTTTTAAATTGCCCGGCTTAGCCGGGCGTGGTGGCGCACGCCTTTAATCCCAGCACTCGGGAGGCTGAGGTAGGCGGAGCGTTGTGAGTTCGAGGCCGGCTTGGGCTACAACGAGAGCACAAGGCCGGCCTGAGCTACATAGTGCGACCCTGCTTCAAAAAACTAGGGCTGGGAGTTTGGCTCAGTGCCTTAAGCGCCTGCCCTGGCAGGCACGAGGTTGTGAGTTCAATCCCCGGTGCCGCAAAAAAAAATAAAAAAATAAAAAAAAATAAATTGCCCGGCTTAGCCTTGAATTTGCAGCCCAGCTGGCTCACCCTCCTGAGTGATTACAGGGGTGGACCAACATGCCCAGCTATGGGGCTCACTCTCTTTTTTTTTTTTTTTTTTTTTTTGCGGCACCAGGGATCGATCTCACAACCTTGTGTCTGCCAGACAAGTGCTTAAGTCCCTGAGCCAAACTCCCGGCCCTTCTCTCTTTTCTTTTTAAGGCAGCGTCTTGCTATATAGTTCAGCTGACCTTGAACTCACTGTGTGACCCAAGCTGGCCTCAGACTTGTGATCCTCCTGCCTCAGCCTCCTGAGTGGTGGGATGAGAGCTGTGCACAACCATGCCCAGCTAGTCCTGGGGTCTCGCTGGGAGGGGCAGCCATCTCGAGGGGGTTCAGCACAGATGTGTCTGGTCTGGGTCTTTGGGGAGGGAGCCTGACAGGCAGCGGCGAGCCGTGCCGTCTACAGGTAGAAGTTGGCAGATGCGCTGGTGGGCAGATGCAGGGTGCATGTGAAGGGGAGATCTCAGACGTGGCCCCCAGTGGTGCCCACCTGTAACTCCAGCATTTGGAAGGCTGAGGCAGGAGGATCACCATGAGTTGGAGGGAGCCTCAGCTACATAGTGAGTTCAAGCTTAGCTTGAACTACAGAGGGAAACCTTGTCTCAAAACACCAAAGAGAGAAATCAAGAGAAGCCAAACTCAGACTTGACTCCCAGGCTGGGGGTGTTGCTCTGGGTCCCCAGCATGGCAAATAAAGCCCCACAGCCAGGTGTGGTGGCACACACCAGTAATTCCAGCCCCAGGAAAGTTGAGGCAGGTGGACTAGGAGTTTACAGCCAGCTCATCTCAAAAAAAAAACAACAAAAAAACCCCTCCAAAATCCACTTCGGTTTCCTTGTTATTTTTCAAAGTTTTATGATTATTATTATCATCTTTTGAGATGAGGTCCCACTATGTTGCCCAGGCTGACCCTGAACACCTAGGTTCAAGTGATTCTTCTGCCTCAGGCTTCTGAGTAATTGGGACTACAGGTAGATGCCATCAAGACTAGCATTTATTTACTTATTTTGTACTGGAAATGGAACCCAGGACCTTGCTCATGCTAGGCAAACACTCTCTCACTGAGCTATACCCCCGGAGCTTTCCCAGAGTTTAGCCTTGTAGGTGAGTGGGGGCACAGCCGTTTGCAAAGGTGCAGAAGGACCAGGCTAGTTGGGTAGGGAGCTGGTGGGGTGACTTTGAGATCGAGGTGATGTATAGCTGGAAGGTCTGAATATATTTATTACGTATCTGACACATACTAGTAAGAAATGGAAGAAAGGGAGGAAGTTGTGTTCTTCCAACAAAGCAGGGTTGCCTCCGCCCCAGGCCCCTGCACCAGCTGTCCCCTCTCCCAGGGTGGGAGTATGATCTTCCCGGCTTCACAGTCCATCTTGTCTTGGCTCAAACGTCACCTCCTTGCTATTCTTCCTGAGTCTCCTATCCCTCCAAGTAAGGCTACCAGCGCCTGCATTCACCCCTCTTTGAGACCTACGATGCTTTTTTGTTACTGGGGATCGAACTCACGACCTTGTGCTTGCCCGCCAGGTGTATGTGCCGCTGAGCTATCTCCGCGGCCTAGGACCTGCGGTTTTCTGTCCCAGCAGCCCAGCAAGGACATTTTGATCTTGCGCAATGTCAAATCCTCATTGTCTGGCAGAACCTTTCGAATAGCACAGGCTGCATAAGCTGTGGGCGAGGCCCCTGCGCACTGCTGGAAGGATGAATGAGGTGCAGACTGTGGGTCTCACAGTATTGTGGCAAAAGTGATGTCAGCCCAGGACCGCAGGGTCGGCTCCTGACGTGTGACGGCTTCCCGGAGGAGGTGACACCTTCGGTTGCCGGTGATGTACAACAGGAGGGTGTGGGGTTATGCAAGTGTGGAGACAAAGGGACAGGACACCCCCCACCCACAAAGCCGGATATGGTGGTGCACGCCTATCATCCCAGCACTCTGAGGTTGAGGCAGGAGGATCACCGGGAGTTCGAGGCCAGCCTGGGTGACATGTATAGCGAGATTCTGTGTCGAGAAACAAAAAATAACAACAAAAAAATTATCTCATGAACAAGTCAGTTTCGGAGAGGGCAAAACTCTGCCTGGTGACCTAAATCCTGACAGTTTAGACGCTCTTAGCTCTTATGTCGGTCCTAGGTGATAGGAACAAATAGACAAGGGCAGCCGAAAGCACTGGGTCTTCCACAAGCTACAACGGGAATGAATTTTCCTTTGGAAAACACGGATAACGCCTAAAAAATACTGGCTCCTCAGGCTTTCCGTAGTACGGAACACGTGCATAAAGATGGCTGCACCCAGGCATGCAAGGGCTATCGGTTACGTGACAACTTCCGCTTGCTTCTCCCAAGCTTTTTCCGGACCACTACTTCCTGTACTCTTACAGAGAGGCTCGGTAGGGTTTAGCGCGCTTGGATGCCCCCGTGGGCTCGGTTTGGGGGGCTCCCCTGAGCGGTCGCCCGCAAGCCCATGGAGGGCTCCTCGGTGGGGGAAGCGCCCGCGGCGGCGCTGTCTGCCGTGCTGAAACACAGCTCGGCGTTGCCGCCCGAGAGCGCGCAGGTCCGGGGCTACGACTTCAGCCGCGGCCTGGATTACCGCGCGCTCCTGCAGGCCTTCGGCACCACCGGCTTCCAGGCCACCAACTTCGGGCGCGCGGTGCAGCAAGTCAACGCTATGGTGAGGCGGGGGCGCGCCTGCCGGGGCCGGGCCGGGGAGTACCCGCCGGGGCGGGGTTCAGTGCATCCCTTCCTAAGTCGGCGCCGGGTTCTGGGAAATTTAAAGCATTCGCGAACGGGCAGAGCCTGGGCTAAGACCGTGTGGTTGGGGGCGGAGGGGGATTGGAGGAGGAGGGTAAGTCAGCGCGGGGTTTGGATTTGGATTTGTTTTTCCATGGGGGAAAGAGATTGAACCCGAAAAGAGACGCTGTGGGACGCGGAAGGGACTGGGTCCGCATGGGAGACATCCTTGGGTGGAGTCTGACTCGCGGACACATCAGGGACCCTTGGGCCGGGATTGGAGGCCAGAGCCTAACTCGGGCCGGCCCTCGCTACAGATCGAGAAGAAATTGGAGCCGCTGGCCCAGGACGAAGACCACCACGCAGACCTGACCCAGAGCCACCGCCCGCTCACCGGCTGCACCATTTTCCTGGGCTACACATCCAACCTCATCAGTTCAGGCGTCCGGGAGACCATTCGTTACCTTGTGCAGCACAACATGGTAGAGACCTGGTGGGGCAGGCTGCTGGCCTTCTGGGTCAGTGAGCATTGAATTGCTGGGCCTCTGAGGGAGCAGTGCTAACGTTGGGCGTCCTGGGTTTGTGATTGCAGGTGGACGTCTTGGTGACCACTGCGGGAGGTGTGGAGGAGGACCTCATCAAGTGCCTGGCACCCACATACCTGGGCGAGTTCAGCCTCAAGGGGAAGGAGCTGCGGGAGAACGGTATCAACAGGTGGGACCCTGCGTGGGGTGGGCAGGGGTTTGGTGACAGGAGCCCGGAGACTGATGCTGTGTGCCTTTGTACCTAGGATCGGGAACCTGCTGGTGCCCAATGATAACTATTGCAAGTTTGAGGACTGGTTGATGCCCATTCTGGACCAGATGGTGCTGGAACAGAACACAGAGGTTGGCCAGAGCGAGTGCTTTGAGTGTTGTAGTGTGGTGGGGTCCAGGGAATTGTGGGTTAATGCTGATGTCCCCACCCTCCTAGGGTGTGAAGTGGACACCTTCCAGGATGATCGCCCGGCTTGGCAAAGAGATAAACAACCCAGAATCTGTGTATTACTGGGCCCAGAAGGTAAGGGGCTGGGTGGGGCCAGAGTTCCTAGACCAGGGTGTGCTAACTGGTCTCAGCTTTGCAGTCACCTTTCGGTGAGGAGCCTCCAGCGCTCAGCAGTCAGGTGATTCGTTTGAAGTCACACAGCTGTACGTGTGTGTCCTGTTATCCTGGGTAGATGGCTAGACTGAGTACATCAGGGCTACCATTTAGTAGCTCCCCACATTTCAGAAGTGACAAGGGCCGCTGCTCGGGGAGGGCCTGCTTCCTCTCGGGATGG
>RJWM01044432.1:0-13271 GCA_004363535.1 Dasyprocta punctata | reverse complement strand
GGTGAGCACAGCTGCACACGCTACATACACGTGAACAAATGAGGACCGCTGACTCTTGCCTAAACAGTCATTTTTGTATAAGATCTTTTTAAAAAAGATATGTTAGCTGGGTGTGGTGGCACATGTCTGTCATTCCAGCACTTGGGAGGCTAAGGCAGGATGATTGCTGTGAGTTTGAGGCCAACCTGGGCTCCAAAGTGAATTCAAGGCCAGCCTGAATGGCACAGTGAAACTCTATCTCAGAATGACCCCACCCCCCAAAAAATTACAGTTCAAAAACTTTATTGATTTAGACATAGCAAATGATTATTATAAAGAAAAAGGAGTGATTAAAATTTTATTAAGAGTCACTTTGTTTTTTTGAGATAGGGTCTCCCTATATTGTTTAGACTGGTTTCAAACACCTGGGCTCAAGTGATGCCTCCTGTCTCAGCCTCTTGAGTAGCTGGGACTACAGTCAAGTACCACTGTATGTGGCCTTTGGCTTTTAGTAGTCACTTTTATTCATTTTTTTTTTAAACCATGCTAGGAGTTGAACCTAGGGCATCCTGCATGCAGGGCCTGTGTTCCACCACCGAGCCACAGTCCTGCCCCAACAATCATTTTTTAAGCCACATTCACATCAAACCAGAGCACCAATTCCTATGTCCTATCATTTTATTCCGTTTAAAAACTTGAACCAGCGGGGCATGGTGGTGTATACCTGTAATCCCAGCATTTTGGGAGGCTGAGGCAGGAAGATCACAAGTTTGAGCCCAGTCCAGGCAATTCAGTAAGACCCTGTCTCAAAATAAAAAAAAAGAGCTGGGAATGTAGCTCAGGGTAAAGGCTCTGGATTCAGTCCATAATCCTCTGTCCCTCTACCCGCAAATCAAAAACTTGAACTGAAAAATACTTTTCCTCTGTTAAACATCCTTCTCATGGAAGAATCAAGAAAAAAACATCTGACAGCTAATTGGTGGGGTTCTGCCTACCATGAATGAGTTTTCTTGAAACTATGTCCCTAAACCATTTAGAAGAGGAAATGGGAAAAAATAAGCCACAGCTTCCAGGGAGACAAAAGTACTGCGCTTCAATTCTTTTCCAAACAGATCATGGAATTATTCTGTTATAATGTGAAGAGTTGAACAAATACCAAACGGCAGAAAAGGAAGGCCAAGGTGCAGATAAGCTCCAGCCAGCGCACTTTGCTTTCCTTCCACCGGGCAGGCTCTGATCCCACGCCGGCAGCACCCTGTTGACACTGCAGCCTCAGCTAGCCCGCCCCGCCCCCCACACATCAATGCCACACACCCTCGTTAGATCTACTTTTCCTGTTCATTAAACAAAACCCTTCTGAGTTCTTAAAAACTAAAGAGAAAAGTTTGCCGTTTGCAAAGAGCAAAGTAGACTCTAGCACAGCAAAATCAGTTCCTGTGGTTATAAATTAAATTAGCAGTGATCAGGAAAACATCTTCAGAGACAACTACAAAGGCAGATTTGCTAAACTAAAGTTAATTCAAAGGCAGGAGGGACGATACCTCTACAAATCGGTTCTTATATTCATAACGAAATAGAGGTATTTTGTATTAATGAGTGAATCTGTAAAAATATCTTTTTTTTTTTTTTTTGCGGCACTAGGGATTGAACTCTCAACTTCGCGCCTGCCAGACAGGCACTTAAGCCATTGAGCCAAACTCCCGGCCCTAGTTTTTTTAAGGCAGGGTCACACTATGTAGCTCAGGCCAGCCTTGTGCTCATGTCGTAGCCCAAACTGGCCTAGAACTCACAACGCTCCTCCTACCTCAGCCTCACGAGTGCTGGGATTAAAGGTGTGCGCCACCACGCCCAGCTAAAAATATCTTAACAAAATGTATCCTCTTCCTTTTAAAGGATCCCTGAACTAAAGAAATCATGATTACTGCTGAATTGGGTTAGAAAAAGTGTTTAAAATGAAAAGATCAAAGAAACAGGTGACATTACCACAAAACCCAAAGTTAAGCACCTTAAGAACTGTAGTAAAACACCAGTATTCTCACAGTAGGTAACATTCAATTACTGCTCAGTGCTAAGGTCTGCTACACACACATCCTCTGTGCACACAAATGTGCGTCCTCTTCGTGCTAGATGGGGCCACTTTGGTTTCAGAGAGGAAAAGAGGCCTGGGGTCTCAGCAGCAGAGTCGGGCACACAGCAAGCCATCAACCAGGACCCAGCGGCAGGCAGCGCGGTGCTACCAGGCCCCTCCAGAGGAGCACTGGCCTGGCACCTTTACCACAAGCACCGCCAGCAGGCAGGGGCAGGGGACCTCAGCAGGCGCGAGGACTGACCGCTTGCTAGCCAGGACCGGTCAGTCTCACTGGGCGCTGCGGAGGCTGCCGGCGCCGGCTGGAGGGTCCTCCTCCCTGGGCTGTGGTGGGCGGGAAGGAAACGCAAGCCCAGCTGCTGGGCGAAGTGCAGCCGGCTGCTCCAAGCGCACTTTCCAATCTCTGAACATGCACAAGTTTATTTTCCAGAATAAAGCCTGAAACCGGGCATGGAGGCACACGACTAATCCCAGCACTTGTGAGGCTGAGACAGGAGGAGTGCAGTGAGTTCAAGGCCAGCCTGGGCTACACAGTGAGTTCAAGGCCAGCCTGAACTACCTAGTGAGACCCGGCCCTGCCTCAAAAGGGAAAAAAAAAAAAAAAGCCAGAAAGAAAAGGGCAAACATCGTGAAATGAATCAGCTTATCACCACAGAAGGGTAAATACATTTTCGTGAACACTTCTCAGCACTTCCCAGGGTCTCACGTGTCTGCCGCATACGCTTTCTTCTCCTCCAACACACTGCTCCTTACAGAAGAAACGTTCCTTCCTTCAGTGCACTCACTACCTCGGTTCCTGCTGGTTCTTTATTTTAACCCAGAAAATGTAGGTTTGGGACCTCTAACGAGCTGTGAGATCTCAGACAAGTTTCCTAATGTTTGTGACTCTCACTGGTCGCACAGGAACTGAGGGGAAAGGCTAACATACAGGCGGGGCGCTCAGGGGGGACCCCAAGGAGCCGCGGTTACCATTCCTTCCCCACACAGCACGGCTGAGCACCTGGGAGCTCGCTTAGGAGCCACGAGCTGCTCACAGCCCGGACAGCACAAGTATTCTCCACTTTATGTACTCAGAATTCTATCATGGATGTAGGTGATGTGATTGACAATTACAAATTTACATTAAAAATATAAGCTTAGGTCTACAAAAGCTACTGTTATTAAGAATCGTAGAACTACGATCATTTGGAAGTTGTGAAGTGGCCAGCACCTAAAAAGGCTCTCCTATTTCCCACGGGGCTGGACCATTTATAAAATCCTTCCACATTGACACGCTGTGTGGAGTCCATTATTTCTTTATCCCACGTTGACTTTAACAGTTACACGTTACCAGCTATAGTTATCATGCTTTTTCTGTTTGTGTTTTGGGACAGGGACTCGCTGTGTAATAGAGTTAGTTCAGGCTGGCCTTGAACTCCTGGTGATCCTCCTGCGGCCACTCATCAGGTGATGGACATTTGCACTGTTTCCACTTTAGAGCTATTAAGAATAAATCTGCCGGGCGTGGTGGTGCATGCCTGTAATCCCAGCCCTGGGGAGGCTGAGGCTGGAGGATCACCACATGTTCGAGTTCAGTCTGGGCTACATTGTAAATTCAAGGTCACCCTGGACTACACAAGAAGAACCTGTCTCAAAAAACAAACAAAACAAAAAAAACAAACAAAAACAGCAATCCTGACTCAGTCAGCCAGACCTACCCTTGAGCTGCAGCAATTCTGCTGGCCCACGGGCCACACTTGGCACAGCACATACTACTGACACCACAGGACACGGTCAACACCCACAATTACTGGGACAAAGGGTTCCTGCGTCTCTAATTCCAGCAACCGGCCCTCAGTGGGGACGGCCCCAGCTTACACTGCGCCAGCAACACAGGAATGGTGATTACCCCATCAATCAGAGTATCAGCGAGCTTTCATGGTCTTCTCATCTGGGTGGCTTTCACAATTCCTTCTAGTTCTGAAGTGCACTGATGTCAAGCACTACCCATCATCTTCTTATACACCCGAGCGCCACCTGCAGTTCCCTCCCTGACGGCCCATCCTGAGGCTGTCTCCACTCGCTGCTTCTGAGCTGACCCCCTTCCGGTGATTTTCCTTTTCTTTGTTTTTAGCTGTGGGGCTGGAGACAGAGCCCAGCTCACTGCACACCAGTGTGGCTCTGGCCCCACAATCCAGACAATACCCTGCACCTCCACGCAACCCCGACTGGAGACGGGCCTTCGCCCCTCCGACCCACTCCCCACACACATGCTGCTCTTTGATATCGTAAGCCAGATGACATGGTTCCTCCAGAGGAAGCCCTAGTCTGTTTTCTGAACACACCTCCCTTCACATCCAAACTTGTCCAGTGTGGCCTGTAATACAGCCTAGATTTCTCACACCAGGAGGGCTTAGCCCTCATCCTTCCATTTGTGTCCTAAAGCTACAGTTAGTCTTCCAAACCCTCAAGGACACAGGTATTTTTCTGATCACTGGGCCTTTGTACATGCTGTTTACTCTGCATGGACCACATTTCACTCAATTCTTCCATGACTGATTCCTTGGCTTCAATGTTTCTGTCTGTCCATGTTTCTGTCAATCAATCTATTTATACTTGTGGCACTGAGTATTGAACCTAGGTCTTATTGTTAAACCTCTAAGTGGCCCAGGCTGGGTGAATCTGAGATCCTCCTGCATCAGCCTCTCAGAGTGCTGGGGTTAGAGTTGGGTGCCACCACAACCAGCTACAAAGTCCCACTGTCAATGCTGCCCCTGCTGAGTCTTCCAAAATTGCCTTGCCCCGCTATGTCCCTCTAGGAGCCTCCAGCACAGACTAGTGCAAGAGACAGAATGCACCCCAAGGAGTCGCTACTATTTCACGTGCTTCTGTTATCCGTCTTCCCAGCCAGACCGTCAGCTCCGAGAGACACAGCTCCTCACTCACCAGCACCTACACGTAAGGCCGACCAATGTTCTTTCAGACTAGGAAGGTATCAAGTGTCAAGAGAGGAAAACTTTCTTTTCTTTTCTTTTTTTCCCCGGGATCAGGGATTGAACTCAGAACCTCACGCCTGTCAGATAGGCCCTTAAGTCACTGAGCCAAACTCCCGGCCCTGGTTTTTTGAGGCAGGGTCACACTGTGTAGCTCAGGCCAGCCTTGCACTCGCGTTGTAGCCCAAACTGGCCTCAAACTCACAATGCTCCTCCTACCTCAGCCTCCCGAGTGCTGGGATTAAAGGCGTGCGCCAGCACGCCCAGCTAGGAAAACTTTCAACACAATAGTCGAGTGCAAAATTCTACCAGTCCTCTCCTCTACTACAATAACCACTCGCCAGTCCAATTATTTAAATACAAGGTGACCAAATACTGCACATTTTTTCATTAATTTTTATAAGACAATATAACAGGAAATCTAAAGATGACAATTTTATCTATCCAGGAACTGTGCGGGTGAAATGACGCCTCCCTAGGCAATGCTCAGGAGTCAGGACGCAACTGTACGTGCTGCCCGGTGACCCTCAGAGCACGCTCTTAAGCGGCTGAGTAAAAATAAAAACTCTTCAAAAGCAGTGGATTTACACACATTCAACTCTAAATCATAGTCTGCAATACAAAACTGTTTAACTAAAACTCCTTTCCCTATCTGACTGTGAGGGTGCGAAAGGAACATGGATAAACTGAATTTCCGTTTTGTGGAAGCAAAGCTTTTGTAAACCAGGAGGGGAAGAGGGATTGAAGGGGAATGGGGGCAAAAAATCAAGTTACATCACGTATAGGTACAAATCCCCTATAATGAATGTGATCATTATGTGCGTCTAAAATGGACCAATAAACTTAATTTTAAAAATTGAAGTGAAGCAGCTGACTGAAACCTTTAGAGAGAAGATAAACATTCTTCATTTAGTGACTAGGAAAGCAAGTTCCAGGCCAGGGACACAGCTCAGCAGCACAAGTGCCTGCCTGGTAAGCGCAAGGTCCGGAGTTCGACTCCTGGTACCAAAAAAAAAAAAAAAAGAAAAAAGAAAAAGAAGAAGAAGAAGAAAGCAAGTTCCTTACTTGGGCTCACTCGGCCTCTACAAGGGAACTCAAGGCGCCTTTTAGGACAAGGTCAGCCTCACCTGAGCTGTGTCCACCCACCTGAGCTGCTGGGGGTTTTCGTGGATCCCCACCACCCAGTAGTGGTCGGACTTCCCCTTGCAGTGCTCCCTGGTGTCACAGACAGGCGTCCACGTGTTGTCCAGCCCTCTGTTCAACATCCGAACGCAGCCTTCAGAATCCACGTAGCAGGGGGTACCTAGAAAACGACAAAGAACTCACTTGGAGGAACGGCCCCTGCCTCCCAATGACATACCCGGCGTTTGACTTTCATCTCCAAAGCAAAGAAAAGGCAAATAATCCAAGATAGCTATCTGTAAAACTTTATAACCTGCACAAAGTAAGAACTAATGGAAGAAAACAACTGCCTGTGATATGACAGTCTGCCCAAATAAAGAGAAACACAGAGTTTCAGTGACACTGTGCCACCTGCTAGAACGTAACTTTTTAAGCCGTGTCAAGAAACAAAATATTGGTGAAGGCCCCTCTTAGGAAACTTGATCAGATGCCAGGAACTGACACAAGGTGGTGATATTGAGAAAAAGGCCTCTGTCACTCTTTTCTCTCCTTTTCATTGCTGACTTTGTCAATTTTCTGTCCCCAACGCCTAGGTGAACTATTCTTAGGCAAACAGGGAAGTGTCACTGTTGCCCACTGACTCTGCGGCCGCCCCAGGCGAGCGCTCTGATGAGCCCTTCTTATCTGTGGCTGCAGACCCTTCTCACTCTGCAAACAGTAGTTTCCCAGGGACTGCATCTGATTGGCTCACGGGAAAGGAAAAGCTATACGAATGGAAGCTATTAATATGCAAGCACAATCAATCATATCCGAAGAGACCAATCCAGAAATGGCCCACACTGCCAAGAGAGGTTTTTCAATGATACAAATGAGGGGCGCAAATCTCTAGTAGCAGAGAATACTCAAGGCCCTGAGACAGGGCTAAAGAGTGCTCTAAAAAGGTCTTCCTCCCTGTCCTTTAAATCCTGGCGTGCGCCAGGTGTGGTGGAACATGCCTGTAATCCCAGCACTCCAGAGGCTGAGGCAGGAGGATCGCTGCGAGTTCCAGATCAGCTTGGGCTACAAAGTGAGCTCAAGGCTAGCCTGAACTACGTAATGCAACCATCTCAAAAAGACAAATCGTGGCGTGAGCCACCGTATGTGGGACTAGCACTGGACAATGGAAACAGTGCAAGAGCCACAAATGTAACTTGATTCACAGAGTTACTTTAACAAAGACAAAAGAAAAGCTAATTTTTATCATGTAATCTATTTAATCCAGTATATCTAAAGCATTACCATTTAACATACAGTCAGGGTAAAAGAACGGAGATACTTTCCTATTCCTTTTCTCATGCTAAGTCTTGGAAATGCAGAGAGTATTTTATACTCACACTTTAATTCAGATCAGTCACATTCTGAGTGCTCACCAGCTACATGTGGCTAGGAGCTCAATGCAGTGAACAGTACAGTACTGAAAAATTCCTAGTCTTTGCGCAAAATCTGCTGGAAAAGACACAACTTTACTATCACTCTACATCTCCTCCTTGCTATCTATCCAATAAATGTATATAAGAAAAATGTAGCTCCCTCTTTGGAAGTTTTCCAATCATAATTCTTAAAAGATCTTGTACATAAAACAAGGGCTACTTTGCCTAACAACCGCAGTTTCTAGTTCTGCCAACATTAAAATACAGAAACTTCAATGTAAAATATAGGCACTGCATCTTTAAAGAAGTTACGAATACAACAAGGGGGTGATTTTCCTCTTGCCTTCAGCCGAGAACCCGAGCCAGGTCAGGTGGGCTCGCCGTGTGAGCGGGAGCGGCTCCCCGCGCAGGACCTGCCTTTTCTTTCTCCCCAGCTCTAACAGCTGAACTCCAAGACACTGATCTCCGTCGAATCCTGTACCTAGAAAATGGAATATTCATCAGGCACCCAAGGTTATCCAGCAATACTGCCATCCACATTCTTTCTGAACCGATTGTGTGATAACACTTTTTTTTTTTTTTGGTGAAATTGGGGATTGAACTCACAGCCTCGCACCTGCCAGGCAGGCGCTTAAGCCACTGAGCCAAACTCCTGGCCCTAGTTTTTTGAGGCGGGGTCACACTATGTAACTCAGGCCGGCCTTGCGCTCACGTTGTAGCCCAAGCCAGCTTTGAACTCACAATGCTCCTCCTACCTCAGCCTCCCAAGTGCTGGGATTAAAGGCATGCGCCACCACGCCTGGCTTGTGTGATAACTTCTTAAATGAACTGACAGCACACAGGGAGCAGAAGCACAAAAACACGTTACACAGACTGTTCATTTTAAGTGGCTGTAAGAGGTCATTTCTTCAGTCAGGGAGTATTTACAGAGAACTTCCCAGGTACGGGCACTGTTTTGGGCAAAGGGACCAAAGGGATAAGTGGTCACTGTTTGCGGGAAATTCATAGATGGGCAGAAGACTAACAAATCAAAAACCAGAAACAGGCCAGGCATACGGCTCAGCAACACAGCACCTGCCTGGCAAGCGCAAGGTCCTCAGTTCAATTCCCGGTACCAAAAGAAAATACCAAACAACAAAACAGAAACAGCCAAAAAAAAAAAAAAAAAAAAAGCTGCCAAAGAGTGAAATTAGTGATGTGGTACAGACTGTCTGCCAGAGGGAAGGGCTACTCTGGACAGAATAGTCAGGGTGGCCACTAGGAGAAAATAAAATTTGAGCCGGGATAGGAATTGCAACTTAGGCCCAGCAAAGCAAGTGTGAAGGGAAGGAAGAGCGCAGCAGGCAAAGGGAAAGCTTGAGGAGAGCTGACAGCAACGAGGGGGCATCCACAGAACACGCAGTGTCCGGCAGGGCCAGCGGCAGGCGGAGGCTGGAGCGACCTCCCAAGGTCAGGTCGCCTCGCCAGCTGTGCCAGCCCTGACAGTTACCCAGAGTGAAGGGGAGTCAGGCGGAGCTGAGCTGAAGACAGCGATGATGCGACTTACGGTTTGAAAAGGCCGCCTGGCTGCCCTGGGACGGACACTGAGAAGGGAAGCAGCCGGACTGGGAGACCAGGCAGAGGGCCCGAGGGTGCAAACCTCACCCCGCAGGCGGGGAGAGGAGGGGCGGCTCCCCCACTCTGCCGGGAGCCCCAGGGAGCCCCTGCCTGCAGAGGTCTGGAGACACAAGACGGGGGCTGCGGACTGCGATTTCAAAGCCAAAGGCACGGGGATATTTCTAAGGCCATGGTTTCTGATCAACTCCCCAGAGTGGCTTCTCAAATTTGCATTATGTGGGCCTATGAGTCACAACGTCAGTTCAGAGCATTAAAGAAAAACGAAACTGAAGAGTAAATATTGGCCTGGAAACTTCTGTTCTGTTACACTTGTGGATATACACAAACTGGCACTGCAGAAGCTGCTTCCCCTGTGGCTAAGCTGTCCAGAGAGTGAAACACCCTGACCCTGACCGTGCCAGACACGAAGGGCCGATTCCAGCTAAAACTCAGCGCCAGGCAGGAAGAAGGAACCAGCAAAGAAGGGAAAAGCGAGTTGCCAGTGAGGAGAACTCTGGAGATAAATGGCACAGAAACCAAGAGAATAAAGTATTTCCTACGGAAATGTAAAGAAAAAGGAAAACAGAAACGAAAAAAGCAGAGAATCCTCCGTAACCTTGAGAAGACCAGGCCGATTGTAGGTGGGGACTGAACACAGAAGAGGAGGTGAGAAAAAAGCAGCAACTTATGAAAAGCCACACGCGAACTGGCTTGGCCCTTCACCCAAGGGGTTAGGCCACTTCTGAGGAATAAGCTCTGATGGCCCTTCAATGTTCTTGCTGAAAGGTAAGACTTAGCCATGAAGTAGTGAACCAGACTCCACCCCGGAGCCCCGCTACAATCCAGGGCTTCTGTAAGGAGGACATTCCCACTGGCATTGCTATTGGTAAATACAACAAAATCTCTACACTCAAAGATCATGCTAGCTGGGCGTTGTGGCACATGCTGTAATCCCAGCACTCAGGGGAGGCTGAGGCAGGAGAATCATTATGAGATCGAGACCAGCATGGGCTACAAAGTGAGCTCAAGGCCAGCCTGAACTGCACAGCGAGACCCTGTCTCAAAAAGACAAAAGAAAAAAAAAAAAAAAAAAGCATGCTGATGCAAATACTAAATAAATGCAAAAGGAGATACAGGATATAGCAGCAGCAACAACAAATCAAATCATTTCCATTTTACCTCAAATCATGGCAAGTTACAAAAGACTGGGAAAAAAGCCTACCTCTGTGGTAAACAATGAAAAGCTGCTCTCCGTGTCCTGCCAGTGACACCACGGGCCCAGGGAGGCTGAAGACCTCTTTCTGAACGCCCCCGATGGAGAAGAGCCGCAGGAGCAAGGCGCTGGTGGCGGCGGCGGCCCAGCCCTGCCCGAGGCAGACGGCTTCGACGTCCTCGCTGGGCGGCATGTCCACCATCCACTCCTTGCTGGAGTCCCAGGAGCTGAAGTGCAAGCAGTGAAGCTTGCTGGGAGACAAGACAGAAACGGGCCAACTCTTACGCATGCTGCTTTGTGCCTGTCAAAGCCAGCCCTGCCGCCGTCCCGGAGCCCGGGAGCGTGGTTTCCTATTACCACTCATTCAACTGCTTTACGAAAGTAATTCTAAAATAGTCTTCAAGCAAACTCTATGAACACATGTTTGTGAAGGGTATTTAGGGATAAAGGAAAATGCTCGCAACAGAATGGTAAGCGACAAAGGGCAGGCTAAACACGGTAAGTGTGATTCTATACTGCAAAGGCGCATAAAACCACAGCCATGGTTTTTACAAGATAGGATGCACCAAGATGTTAAGCAACAGTTCTTTCACTGAAAAGTTAACATGGTGGAACAAAAGAGAAAAAAATCACACATACCATCAGCAAGACTCATCTGCTGCTAGAATATGGGAGTTTCCAGTTTTTTTCTTTCTAGCACACATAGATAAATGCAAGTTCTTTCTAAACACAAACTCCAGAAACTTCAGAATGTATAAGTATTTGAAATCCAAGATAGCAGCAATTTCCTGAACAGTAACTTTTAAAGGTAACGTTTTATAGGGCTGTGAAACCTAAAGAGGATTTCTAAAGTCAAAACTACACCTGGAAATACATTCTAATTATGTGAGATATTCTGAGTTAGAGACAGAATCAACAGTTGTAGATTGACTGATTGATTGGTTATTTGTGGTACTGATGAGTGAAAGCAGGGTTTGATATAGGCAAGCACTTTACCCCTGCACTACACCCCCAGTGTGCTTTAATATAGTCAGTTCAATAACGAATAAAGTACTGAGATGTGTAAACTAGGTAAACAATTAAATGCTAAAATGACCCAACACAGTGTCCCTCAGACTTGAACATGCGCTCAGTCCCTGAGGAGTTTGTAGAGTTCAGATTTGGGTTCTAAGTCGGAGGCGGGGCCTGAGATTCTGCGTTTCCAGCAAGTTCCCGGGTGACCCACAACTAGTTTGCAGACCAGACTTGGAGCACAGAGAACCAAATATGTATCTTTTTGGGAGGAGGGTGGATACCAGGAATGGAACTCAGGACCTCACGCTTGCCAGGCAGGCACTTAACCACTTAGCTAACTCCCCAGGCCCTGAGCAAATGTATCTCATCAGAAGGATTTTAATTTCAAATCATGAGAAAGACATTAGAAGTAATCAAGTGCATCTAGAAAAGAGATCAAGCTGGAGATTTAGCTCAGTGGCTTAAGTGCCTGCCTGGCAGGCGTGAGGTTGTGAGTTTGACCCCTGGTACCAAAATATAAAAAAAGAACAAAGAAGAGAAAAAAAAAAAAGAAAAGAAAAGACATCAAGAGAAGGTAATCTAGCTATATAAAACAAAAGAGAAAATATTTTTTCTTTAAAAAAAGAAAACCATTCTGCACGCAAGGCTTTTCCATCATGATTTTGTGTCTATATTTACCTACCTATTTACGTAAGTACCTGCTGAAGCATGTAAAGAAGCTCAAAATATATATTTTTTTTATTTAAGTGAAGAAAAAAACAGAAAAAAAGACATAAAACAAAGACAACAAGCAAGAGAGACAAACAAACGACTAGAGTAAATACACAACAGTAACATTGCAGGTTTACAAAACCGGATGATAGAAACTTGACAATGGTTGCAATATTGCGTATCGTTATCTTCAAAATATATTAAGTAAAAACAAACTCATGATTGTACACCTTGGTGAGGGCTTTTTTTAAAATTTCTTTTTGGGGCTGGACATGGGGGCACACACTTGTAAGGCCAGGACTCTGGAAGGCTGCCTCAGGAGGATCACAAGCTCAAGACCATGGTGGGTAATACAGCGAAACTTTGTCTCCAAACAAACCAAAGAAAACAAAAATTACTTTTCATTCTGAGGATGAAACTCAGTGGTAGAGTGCTTATGTCACACACATGAGGCCTTGGGTTCAATAACCAGCACTGAAGGAAAAAACACCACACTCTCTGAAACAGAAGTCTCAAATCTAACCAATAATGACAAGAAACCAGATCAACAATTGTCCAAGGTTGGCACTTGATTAACTGCAAGGGATATGACAGAAAATTTTGGAGAGATTGTAAAAAATTACTACTTTGACTGCAATAGTGATTTGCCTACATATCAGACTGTATAGAAAGCATAATTTATTGTATATAAACTATGCCTCAACAAAGTGAATTTTTTTAAAAAGAGAACTTCAGAGCCAGGTATAGTGGCACATGCCTATAATCTCAGCACTCAGGAGGCTGAGGCAAGAGGATTCCAGTGAGTTCAAGGTCAACTTGAGCTCAATAGTGAGTTCAGGACCAGTCTGAAATGAATAGAAAGACCCTGTCTCAAAAAAACCCAAAAACATAAAAATAAAAATAACTATGCCAGGCATAGTGGTGGATGTATATAGTCCCAGCACTTGGGAGGCTGAGGCAGGAGTACCATGAGTTCCAGGCCAGCCTGGTCCACATAGTGAGCTCAAGGCCAACCTGAACTACATAGCAAGACCATATCTCAAAAAACAAAAATAAAAAGAATGTAAACAAAAAAAAAAAAAGAGAGAGAAAACTTCATACACAAAGGTTATCTAAAAGGACACATATCAAAGTGTTAATAGTAGTTATATCTGCAAGAAGAATTTCAA
>RJWM01044431.1:0-13270 GCA_004363535.1 Dasyprocta punctata | reverse complement strand
ATCTGAGATTCTATCTTCAGCTTCATTTAAGCAATTTTTCAAACTTTCCATGGAGTTTTTCATTTCTTGCATTTCCCTTTGCATCTGTTTCATGCATTCTGTTTGTGTCTTATATTGTTCATTCAAGGTTTCGATCATTTTCTTAAGTTCTTCTATGTTTTTATCTTGCTCTTCTTTAGATACACACAACATTTCTTTAGTAATGATTCTCATTTCATTTTTTACCTGAGAGAATATTTCTGATTTGAATTTCTCTATAGCTTCATCAAGCTGTTTCTTTATTGCATTTTCTATCATTTCAGAAAGTCCATTTGTGTGACTCCCACTGTCTTCCATTTCAGTATATCTTGGGTTTGTTCTTTGTGGGCTGGGGGACTGAGACTGCCTCTTGTTCTTTTGTTTTGTCATTGTCTTCTGGAATCTATGTAGCTCTGTGTCCTGCGTGGCTGGTGGGCATTCCCCTGAGGTTCGTGCTGATTCTTGCGGCGTGCAGGATCGCGGGACCCAGTAGGCTGGGTCCCGTGCGCAGCAAGGAAGGGTGGCCTCCCAGGGCGTGCAGGTGGAGCCTCCTCCTTTACTGGGTGGGGGCCAAGGCCTCCCGGTCCCAGGGAGCTATGCTGGGCACCGCGCGTGACGTGGACCCGACCCTGGTTCTGTCAGCAAGCTCGGCCCAACAGCTATCTAGTAATTGTTTTATGTACCTGAGTGCGCTGGCATTTGTTGCATGTATATTTGTGATTGTTGTCTCTTCCTCTTGGATTGTTCCCTTTACAAGGATGTAGTGACCTTCTTTATGTCTCTTAATCAGTCTTGGCTTGAAATTCACTTTGTCTGCAAATAGAATAGTTACCTCTGCTTTTTTCTGGATTCCTGTTGCATGGAGTATTGTTTTTCATCCTTTGACTTTTAATCTATGAATTTATTTTTGAATTCAATGTGTTCCTTGTATGCAGCATATTGCTGGATCTTGCTTCTTGATCCATTCTGCCAGTCTGTGGCTTTTGACTGGGTAATTGAGACCATTAACATTGATGGTTAAAACTGATATGTATTATTTTTTATTTTTTATATGTTTTTGAGACACGGTCTTGCTGTGCAGTTCAGGCTGGCCTTCAGCTCACTTTGTAGACTAGGATGGCATCAAACTGACAGCAATCCTCTTGCCTCAGACTCCCAAGTGCTGGAATTACAGTTTTGAACCATTACACCTTTGTCAGGGTTAGTGGAGGAAATACAGACAATGCATTTTCCCCTATTAATTTAATAATATGCTTTTTTGGTAAGCAGTGAATTCAGAAGGGCAACATCAGTAGACAACTGCAAGGCTTGCAGAAAGAATCTGATTCTAACTGGTTGAGCAAAATAAATGAATTTGACATCACAAGCATATAGGGAACAAAGCTGGGATGAAAGCAGGAATTTCTTTTGTGTCATAGTTGGCAGCAAAGTCAGAATTTGAGGAGGAACGGTGACATCTTGCTTTCAGAGAGGATTTGTGTTGCTCCTGAAACATGTTCAGAGATGCTATACTGAGGGATCCTCTTCTCTCACTTTTAACAATTGAGAGGACCCAGAGGTTGCCTTCTGTTGTTCCAAGAGACATTATGATGTTTAGATGTTTAGAGATTCTCCAACTCTCCCTTCAATTCTGTTACTTCTACTAAAACAAAACTTTTCTGCTCCTCAATTCTTAAATATTTTAAACATAGTTTTCAATTGTTTGTTAAGCAGTTTATCTTCCATTACTTTTAATGTGGTAAACATAAAGTCTACATCTGGTAACTGTTATCTTGATGCCTTATGGATTTGTGACTATTGTGTCTCTGCCTGGATACATTATTTTTCCATAAACACAGTAGATTATGTGTGACTAGATGCTAGTCTGTCTACTCAGGCTGCTATTACAAGATGCCATAGACTGAGTGGCTGAAGAATAACAGAGATTTACTTTTCAAGCAGAGGTTGAGAAGTCTAAGATCATGACCCTGGCAGATTTGAGATCTGGTGAGGATCTGTATCCTCACACATGGCTGTCTCCTCACTGTAACCTCGTCTGGTGGAAGGTGTGAAGGACATCTTTGGGATCTCTGTTATAAGGGCATGAATCCCACTCATGATGGCTCTGCTCCAATGACCTAATATCCTCATACAGTCCCACCTGCAAAGCCAGAGATGGTGGTGCTTGACCATAGTCCTAGCATTTGAGAGGTTGAGGCAGGAAGATCACACAAGTTTGAGGCCAGCCTTGATTACACAGTGAGTTCTAGGCCAGCCTGAACTATACAGTGAGACCTTATCTCAACAAACAAACAAAACAAAAACAACCAACCAACTAAACAAAACAATGCGACTCTCTCTCCCTGCTTTTCTCCCTTCCTCCCTCCCTTTCTCTGTGCCATATTTAGGATGGAACTTGGGTCTTTGCATTTACTAGGCAGTCGCTTTGTCACTTCACTACAGTCACAGCCCTGATATTGTCATTTTTCAAGAGACTCAGATGCCAGTTTGGGTTTGTCTGTGTGTTTCTTTAAGCTTGCTAGATCACTGCTGAACCTCTCTGGCAGGAGTAACATTTAGGTGCTGTTGGCTATTCTTGGAGCATGTGAGGCACCAGGAGAGGTCAGCCTGTCCTGCCACTGGTCATTGTGATGTGATATACACAGTCTCAACCAGAAGAAGGCTGACTCCCGGCTCAAGAGGGAAAGGAATTTTCATTGTAAAAAAAAGTGCCAGAGCAATGGTTTAAGTCTCACACTTCGATTGTCTTTCCTGTAGCTGCTGTACCTGCCAGTGGTATCAGCAGCCAGAAGGTCAACCTTCACTAGGACATCTTGAGGTCAGTCAACATCTTCTTGTGTTTCCCCTGTGTTGCTTATGTTCATTCTTTTTCTAAAATTAGAATTTGTACATTGCAAGAGGACTGCATTATTAAGATGGTCACTTTAGGTGACGGTTTAATATTAAAGCCCTTCTAGGATCTCGTCATGGTTTGGTGAACCTTATATTTGTAATCCCAAGGGAAAATTATTGGAATTCTAGCCTGTTATTCCAATCTACCATTTCCAGTGCAATCCATGGCACAAATAAATACACAAATACATATCTAAGATGATGGGGAGCCAGGGGGGTCTGAAGTCCAGCCCAAATAATGGCTTCCTGGAGCAAAGGCCTTAACCCAGGGCTGAACCCAGATTTTATGAATTGGTGAAGAGGGGAGTGGCTTGGGGATGAGTGACTGTGAGAGGCAGGATGTTTGTGAATGCTGGGAGCCGGACTAGGCAGGAGGCCTGAAATCACCTCTGCTATATGCAGAGAGAGTGAGAGATGCAGAAAGAGTAATCTGCATATCACAGACTGGGGCAGTATCTAGTGTTTTGGGGTTGGTGCTGAAGTTTTGATGTGTAATTTTCAAAACCTGAGAACTTATAGCTTTCTTTCTTTCTTTCTTTCTTTCTTTCTTTCTTTCTTTCTTTCATTTATTTATTTTTTTACTTATTTATTTGGTCGTTTTGAGACAGGGTCTCAGTATGCAGTTCAGACTGGTCTTGAGGTCACTTTGTAGCCCAGGCTGGTCTTGAACTCACATCTTTCCTCCTGCCTCAGCCTCCTGAGTGCTGGGACTACAGGTGTGCGCCACGACACCTGGAATAGCCTCTTTTCTTGAGGCTCATCTTCAGCCTACAGCATGGTGGTCACTCACTCGGTTTAGCTTATATGTATTATTTGGGAGCTATAGGCAGGGCTTCACTGACTTGCCAAGTTGTTTCAAAGATGACACATCAGCATGTCAGCTAGATCCATTTGCATTGCTTACAGCCAATTGAGGGGATAAAAACAAAACTTAGCTCTGCACATATCAATACATGGAAATAGGACCAGGTTTAGTCAAAATGGAGACAACTGCTCTACTTTCAAGGAGAATGGTCCAGGTGGTCCTTCACAGTTAGAATATATACTGTTTTTCACATTTTTGTCTAGTTTCCCATAAAATTCAATTTGGAACATTTTGTTTTTCTTTTTATTTTTTTGTACCAGGGATTGAACTCACAACCTTGTGCCTGCCAGACAGGCACTTAGGCCACTGAGCTAAATCCTCAGCCCTATTTTTTGAGACAGGGTCTCATTATGCAGTTCACGCTGGCCTTGAACTCACTTTGTAGCCTAGGCTGGTCTCGAACTCACAATGATCCTCCTGCCTCAGACCTCCTGAGTGCTGGGATTAAAGGCATGTGCCAACACACAGTGCTCAATTTGAAACATTTTCTATGGAGTTACTCTGAGGTTTTTCTTTTCTCACATTCAGGAATTTTAGATATCTGTCTCTGTCTGTCTGTCTCTCTCACACACACCACAATCAACTAAAGCAGAAAGAAATTTAGTTAAATTAGTGAAAAACATATGGGGCTATTCTGGAACAAATGGGAAGACTGTGGTCCTAGGCTTGGAAAATAGGATGGAACTCAACTCATGAGCTGCAGGGGACATCGCCACGGCTGGGCTACAAAACCAGTCTTCTCAGGAGAACGCATTGGACACTGCGATCACCAGCTTCCCCAGGGTGATGGTGGGCGCCTGGTGCAGCCACTCCTGCTGTAGCTGGCTCTGCTTTGCTTCTCCATCTTCAGAATTCTGGGCTGCAACCTCTGATTGGGCAAACCTAGGCCACCTGCTTGCATCACAGACAGTCAGAGGGCTCTGCAGGGGAACCAGCGTCCTTGCACCTGGCTCTTTCTCCCTGCTGATCCCACAGAATGGGGACTGGGAGAGAGCTCTGCCACTGTATTCCATCCTTAAAAGAGAAGGGTAAGGCCTTTCCGTGAAAGAAGTAATTTAAAATGTATATTTTATTAGAGCATTTAAAAAGATTTGATTCTCATGTGGTATTTTCATACATTCATATAGGACTTCATTTATACCCACCAATTCACTACCTTCCTTTACAGTCTGCTCCCTCCTCCCCCTTAATTACTCTTTGTCTAATAATAATTTCTCTTCTAATTTTATTATTTTATTTTTATTTTTAAAACTCCCATCAGTTTAATAACAGTACACCCCCACCCCACTGCAAACCTGAGGAGGCAAGGGAAAGACCCCCCAAGACCATGGGCACGGGGAGCCCTGCTCCTGGCATCAGGTCCAGCTGCAGGGTGCCCCGTTATTGCTCTTGCTACGACGAGGTCAGGGAGCAATGGTTGTGTGGGAGCCGCATTCACATGGGCCGGGGACCCTTCCTTCTTCTGGGGTGCGCTCAGGTCTGCACGCTCTGGATCTTGTCCCGCAGGCTGGCGATGTAGGCGTTGGTGAGCTCGTAACAGCCGGCCATCAGCTCTTTGGCCCTGGCAGCCCGGGTATGGTCATTTTTCCTGCTCAGAGATTGTTCGCGACAGGCTCCAGCTCGGGAATGGCCACATCCTGGCAGCGGGAGGCGAGGGAGCTGTTCCAGGACCACTCCTCCAGGCGGAGACGCTTCGCAACTCCTCGCGGGGACCTTCCCGGGGGTCTCGCTGGGTCCTAGTCCGCGGGCCCGGGGCCTCTGAGCGTCCCTTGAGCCTAGAGGCCAGCTCTGCGCTGCCCCCTGGCGGTGGCTGGGCCCACCTGCACGTGTCCCGCCCCTGCCTGCTCAGCCACCTCTGGGCCGCCAGCTCCAGCAGCCTAGCAGGCTGGGTCTGTGGGTTCCCCTATTATTTCACGTATTAGGGAAACATGCTATAGTTGTCTTTCTCAATCGGGCTTGTTCTGTTTCACAGGATCTTCAAAAGAGTTAAGTTCTCAATTCAGTAGCATCTCCAAATCAGGGATCCTTGGGTGGAGATCTGAGTCTTTGTGTGTGTGTGTGTGTGTGTGTGTGTGTGTGTGTGTGTCTTTCTTGAGATAGGATCTCGCTATGCGGTTGAGGCTGGCCTTGAGCTCACTTTGTAGTCCAGGCTGCTCTGGAATTCGCAACGATCCTCCTGCCTCAGCCTCCTGAGTACTGGACTTACAGGCGTGTGCCACCACGACAGGCTGAGATTTGAGTCTTGATTGGCTTTGGGTGAGCTGCAAGTGAACAGTGAATGGACAAGATGCCTCAACTTCTTATTCTACCAACAAGTAGCACTTCCAACAGTATGAAGATCCCCCGAGAGGATTCTGAGCAGGAAAGATGTAGCCAGAGAGCTGCAGCTGAACAGAAGTTTCATATGTATATGAAGTTAGTTTAATGCAGCATAAAACTCACCTAAAGCCAACCTCTCTTCCTTCTTTTTCATAGGAAACTCTGGTCTCTTCTCAGAAAGCATGTAGTGTCCTCATAGACCATTTATAGACCACTTGCTGATTTTTTTTTTTTGACATGGTGCCTCGCTGTGTTGCTCAGGCTGATCTTGAGCTGCTGGGATCAAGAGATCCTCCCGTGTCAGCCTCCGAGTACTGTGTCTGGAGCTACCTGCACATGTCCCCTCACCTGGTCTCGTATCCTTGCATACAGCTTAGGGCTGTGTGTAAAGCCTGGTGCTAGGTGTACTTGTTGATTTAGCTTTCGGTTTCCCAGCCACAGTGAGCAGCTGATGCGGGTGGTGCACAGGAGAAGCCAGGCTCGATGAGGTTGGGTTTAATGGTCATCATACTTTCACACAGTCCTCATTTTGCCTTTGTCATTTGGCTCCTCACGACAGTCCTGTGAGGCAGAGCTTGTCATCTGGGTTTACAGGTGTGAAAACTGAAATTCTGAGAGATGCAGAGGTTTCTCCAGTGTTGCAGATCTAATTAGATTCTGATCCTAGATTTGAGCTCAAGTCTTTGGGTTTGCAGGAAGCTCTTCACTGCACTGTGCTGACCCTCTGCTAATGACAGAGCTAGCATTTTTCATAGCATCTGATATGCCATTGAGAAACTGTGTCATTATTTTTTTTTTGCAGCATCATGCATAAACTGTCACACACCATCTCTTCTCAATACCCACTATCAGAGGTAGCAAAGTGTTAAATGTAACACTACAGGAGGTATAAAATTTATTTGAGTATTTATCTCAGACCTAGACACAATTTAATTCTTGCAGTGAATGTACTTGGAGGTATGTACTCCTACAAAAAAAAATTGGCTTAGTAAATATAATGTCTGATAAAAGTTTTCCTAAGAACTATTGGGAGAGACAAACAGTGAAACAATCATGTTATTGTATTCTGACAAATGTATGCATAAGGGATGAGGTAACACTTACTGGTAGGAGGGAGTGATCCATCCTGCTATGAGAAAGGAGAGGAGTAAAAGCTCTGCTAGGGGACTTGAGGGTCAACACTGGGACAGGTGTGATGGTACAGGTATTGGTGCATCAGAGGACACGTGTACTGATCAGTGATTCCACCCTGCTGTTGGGCTGTGTGTCTGTAATCCTAGCACTTGGGTGACTGAGTAGCCTGGGCTACACAGTGAGTTCAAGTCCAGCTTGGAATACATAGTGACATGTTGTCTCAAGAACAAAAACAAAAACAAAACCCAAAAATGCATCCTGGGGCCCTCTGCCATGCTAGAATGAGTTTTTATTGGTTTGTAGCAAAATAAAGAGAAAAATAACACGATCATCTTGACAGATGTGAAAAAGGTGATGTATACAATTCAAACTTCATTCATGATGAAACATTCACTCACAGATGTTTTGAACATTCACTGGTGATAAATACTAAGAAGGGATTTTCACAATTTGATAATGGTTTTCATAAAATAAACACAGCAACATCATCTTTTATTGTACAACACTGAAATATTATCTTGTGTGATGGGAAAAGATGGTACCCATATTTTCTTTGGGGATCGACACTATCATCTACCCATGTTAATCACCGTGCAGTAAGACAAGTAAAAGAAACTAAGTGTATGGAGATTGGCAAGGGAGAAACATAATTACTGTTTTTCACATGTCATAATTATAATGTAGAAAATCCAAGGTAACATACCCACAGATAATCAAAATGAATAAGGCAGAAAAAGATGTCTTGTGAATAAAAATTCAACATAGAAATCGGAGAAATGTATTTCTCCCTTTCTGTCTCAGTTTCTCTGTCTCTCTGTGTCTTTGTCTCTGTCTTTCTTTGTCTCTTTGTCATTTCTTGGAGATAAGGTCTTATTATAGTTCAGACTGGCCTTGGGCTCCCTATGTGTAGAGCCATTTTTACTTCTTCATCTGAGAAATGTCTGTTCATTTCAGATGCCCATTTTTGCATTGGGTCTTTAAATTTGGGAGGTCTGATTTTTTAAACTCTTCATATGTTCTAAATATTAGTCATTTGTCTGAGGAACAATGAGCTAAAATTTTCTTCCACTCTGTTGGTTGTCTTTTCACCCCATTGGTGATTTCTTTTGCTGTACAAAAGCTTTTTAAAAAGATGAGATGCCAGTTGATTCTTTGTAGTTTTTTCGTGGAATCAGAGTTTTATTATTCAAGTCTTTACCTATACGTATATCTTCAAGAGTTCTGTCTATTCTCTCTTCAGCAGATTCAGTGTCTTTGTTTTAATATTTAGATCTTTGACCCATTTTGATTTTAGTTTACTACGTGGTGATTGACATGGGTCTAGTTTTAATCTTTGGCAAATGGAAAGCCAGTTTTCCAGCACCATTTATTAAAGAGGCTACCTTTCTTCCAGTATAAATGTTAGGCTCTTTTGTCAAAGGTAAGGTGACTGAGTGTGTTTGGAGTTGTTTCTGCATGCTATTATCTGTTCCAGTGACTCGCAGGTCTGTTTTTACACCAGTACCACGCTTTTTTTTTTTTGAACAGAGCCTCATTATGTAATTCATGTTGGCCTTGACTCACTATGTAGCCCAGGCCAGCCTCAAACTCACAGTGATCCTCCTGCCTCAGCCTCCAGAGTTCTGAGATTACAGGCATGTGCCATCACACCGGGCTCCCCTGCTGTTTTTATTGCAGTAACTCTGTAGTATAATTTCAAATCAGGAATTGCGATGCCCTGTACCTGTCATTTGTTGCCCAGAATTGCTTTTGCTATTCTAAGTCTCTTTTGCTTCCAAATAAATTTTACGAATGTTTTCTCTAGATCTGTGAGGTACACTAATGACATTTTAATTGTGATTGCATTACATCTATATAATAATTTTGGGAATATGACAATTTTCACTATGCTGCTTCTTCCTACCAAAAGCAAGGGATATCTTTCCATTTCCATTTTCTTTTTCTTTTCTTTGCTATCTTTTCTTTTCTTTTCTTTGAGACAGGGTCTTGCTATGTAGTTCAGGTTGCCCTTGAACTCACTATGTATGTAGCCCAGGTTGGACTTGAACTTGTGGTGATCCTCCTGCCTCAGTCTCCCAAGTGCTGGGATTATAGGCATGTGCCACCACATCTGGCTCTTTCCATTTTCTGAAATCCTCTTTGATCTCATTTTTTTGAAATACTTCAATTTTCAACATAAACATCTTTTATTTCCTTCATTAGATCAATTCTAAGTATTTCATTTTTTTCAGTGCTATTGTGAAAGTTGTGGTTTCCCTAATTCCTCTCTCAGTGAGTTTGTTATTTGATTTTTGAGTGCTGACTTTGTATCTAGCTATGTGATTGAATTTGGATACTAAATCTAGAAGTCTTTTGGTGGGGTTTTTGGAGTTCTCTGTGTAGAGTAAATGTTCTGCTGAAGTGAGCACTTGTCTATGTAGAGTATCATGTTATCTGCAAACAATGATAATTTAACTTCTTGCTTTCCTAATTTTAATGAACAATATTAAATAGTTTAATTTCTTGCTTTCCTACTTAATGAACAATATTGAATAGGAGTGGTGATAGTCGACATCCTTACTTGTTCTTGATTTTAAAATGAACGCTTTCAGTTTTTGCCTGTTTCTTATGATTTTGGCTGTTGGTTTGTCCTAGATGACTTTTATCAGATCACTTATTTCAGTTTTTTGTAGGATTTGTATCACAAATGGGTGTTGGATTTAGTCAAATAGTCTACTGAGATGATCATGTAATATTTGTCTTTGGCCCTGTTGATATAGTGTATTACATTTATTGATTTGCATATGTGAAGCCATCCCTGCATCCCTGGGATGCATCCCACTTGGTCATGTTGTATAATCTTCCTGATGATGTGCTGTATTCTGGTTTCCAGTATCTTATTGAGGCTTTGTGCATTTGTATTCATGAGGGAGATTGGTCTGCAGTTCTTTTTTTTGGGTTGGGTCCTTCTCTGGTTTTGATATCAGGGTAATACTTGCTGATGGGTATTTGGTTTGTTTCCAAGATTTAGTTATTACAAATTGTGCTGCTATAAATATGGATGCACACATATCACTGTGGTATGATGTTTTCATTTCTTCTGGGAATATGCCTAGAAGCGGAATAGCTGGGTCCAATGGGCCTTCCAATTCCAGCTTTTTGAGGAACCTCCAGATTGATTTCCACAGTGGTTGCACCGGTCTACACTCCCACCAAAAGTGCAGAAGAGTTACTTTTTCACCATAGCCTCTCCAGCATTTGTTATTGGTATTTTTCTTGCTCCTGGCCATTCTTTCTGGAGATGAAATCTCAGTGTTGTTTTAATTTGCGTTTCTCTAATGACCATTGATGGTAAACATTTTTTCCTGTGTTTATTTCTGTCAGGACTTTTGTAAAGTGGAATCTGAAATTCTGCCTAGTTTGGACAGAGCCACATCTCTGCTCAGGGTCAAACCATCTTCTCTCAAATTACAGATTGTCCAGCAGATGCATTTATTGTTCTTTGCTTACATTTCACTTTTTCTTATGCAAACAATAGTTTCATATGTTTCTGTAGCATTTTTTCATATCCTTCTAGTAATAGTTTGAGTTTTTTTCATAGTTGATCTTCAGCTATTTTGTTGATGTGTACATTTCATCTGTTTTGTGCAAAAACAAATGAAAAGTAAGGTGCTGGTAGATCTTAGCACCTTATAGTTATGATTCTGTCTCTCCATTAACATTTCATGTTAGCCTTAAAAGAATCAACTCAATTTACTCATACATTCTCTTAAATATATTCTTTATCAATTGTAGATAAGACCTCTTTTTTTTCACAAGAAACACATGCTCAGAACCAACATCACAAAAATCATGGATCCTTGAGATCTAAGATACATTAGTCCACATCATTTCCATAGTTTAACAAAAACTAGAGTACACAGTCTTGACAGTGTAGGGGAGTGCCATTAAAATTCACTAATGCCATGTTTAACTTCCTCATAATTATTTGAAAATTTATAGCATACAGCAAAATGTTACTAATCATGAAAGGTACAAAATTACAATAATTTCAAAATGATTATACCAATATCCATATTTATTTATTCTTAATTAAATTATATGTCAACTACCTGATTCTGAGTTTGAGGTAACTTCATTGTGGCTCTTTTGCTAGGGAAGTGGTATGGTTATAAATTATTCAATTAGAGAACAAAATACAGTATCAGTTATGTTGTTTCATCACTTGGCATACAAACAGAAAAATCAACCATTTTTAGTGACAAAAGAACCATTCTTTTGTGAGCATGGACACAGTACATGGAATTTGTTTCTTTGCTTGAAAAGTGGAATCATAGGAAAAAGACTCAAATTCTGTTGCTACCTTCTGGTTCACTCGAGGAAGAACATGTATAAACTCAAGATCGTGTGTGTACAATTTCAGCATAGCACAAAGTGACTCAATGAACCAGAATCCGTCCTTTAAATTTTACCACGAATAGTAACCCAGTGCTGTGGAATGTGCATACATTAAGTGGGCCTGTACTGGTATTTTCTGGCATGCCATGTCATCAAAACAACTGTCTGTCTTAATGCTATAGTCCAGTTCTGTACCCCAGCAAGCCTGAAAAGATTGGGTTTTCCAGCTAGACATCTACAAAGATCCCCTCTGAAGAACTTTGTTAATTTTTTCAGGTTAACAGGTGCCTTTGTTCCAAAATTTTTTCCTTCTTCACCATGCCTTGGAATTATACAAATAAAGCTGCTTCTTTTG
The DNA here is from genome assembly GCA_004363535.1 of Dasyprocta punctata. Taxonomy (NCBI): domain Eukaryota; kingdom Metazoa; phylum Chordata; class Mammalia; order Rodentia; family Dasyproctidae; genus Dasyprocta; species Dasyprocta punctata. Next base: position 1,310 of record RJWM01044431.1, on the reverse strand, counting down.
CTATGGCCTTCTTTAGAAACTTTGCACATCAATCTATTATTTCTTCACATGTAAGATCATTTTTATTCCTCACTTCATATTTCAAGTTCCTAAATATTTATGATGTTTGTTGCATCTACATCTATACCAGACTAAGCTGTCATTCCAGTGCTTTAATGAATGTTTTTATTATTAATTACTATATATAAACCCATTTCAGAATAATCCATTTTGCTTCCATGTATGATCTTTGTTTCTAAATTCTTAGTGGCTTTTTGCAGACACTAAGTTTTGTGTTCTTCATGGCTACTTTTCTTAACTCTCAGCTCTGCTTGACATCAGCATGGCTTCTGCCATTGCTTCTGTGAACAGGTTTTTTATGTCACTTGTGTTGACTCCTGTTTTGTCATTGAGTCTGATGAATCTTGTATTCTTCTTTGCATCATCTTGCAGCTGTTGGATTGGTTTTTAACTGTTTCTTGCTATCTTTTTATTTTTTATTTTAAAGAAAAAGAATAAAACATTTAAAACAAGATAATAACAGAGTAATAATGATTAATACATTGTGTATTTTTATCTTTAAATCAGTTACTGAGTGTATAAGATATTGGCATTTAATTGTTTAAACAATATTAGCACAAACCTTTCTTTTCAATGAACTAAGAGAAATCAGTAGCATACTATCATAACTATCATATATATATATATATATATATATAATTTTTTTGTTTCACCCATTCTTTTGTCCTTTCTGATATCTCATTTTTCCTTTCCTTTCGAGGCTTCATCCCATTTTAGAGTATCTATTGCACACTTTTTTAAAATTTTATTTGAGCGAAGAAAAACAAAACAAACAAAAACAACAACAACAACAACAACAAAAGACGACATATATAGTAAAAACAACAAGCAAAAGAGACAAGCAAATGACTAGAGTAAACACACAACATTGCAGGTTTACAGAACCGGTAGATAGAAGCTTGACAATGGTTGCAATATTGCGCATCGTTATCTTTAAAATGGTTTCTTACATTATCAGATATAGACATGCTAGATTGATCTAATCATATGAGTATTAGTTGTTCTTTCTCAATAACGAATACATTCAGCAGTGTTCTTTTTAGTTATCTTACCTATACATATATACAGGTTTATATCTTTTCCTCTTCCCTTTTCTTTTTCCGCCTATTCACTTCCCAATTATCTTTGCTCTTTGAGCTGTTTTTTACCCTTCCATAGTATTTATTATAGATTTTAAATCATATATAGTTTTCCATTTCTTACACTAGGGAGACAATATGGTATTTACACATGTGGGTTTGATTTATCTC
>RJWM01044430.1:0-13275 GCA_004363535.1 Dasyprocta punctata | reverse complement strand
TATTTTATGACTCCAAAATTCACCATGCAAAAATATCAAAAATATCATCAATATTTGACCTTCAACTGTTAGAATCAAATTACAATATTTCAAATATTCTCCAACTTGGACAGATGAATAAATGTGAAAATTGCAACATAACTTTAGTATACTTAAGTTTAAGTTTTGCATTTGTTCTTCCTCATCTTTTCATAAATGTATGTATATATCAAAAGATATATGTATATGTAATTTTAATATTTAGTGTGTGATATTTCATATCATATGCTTATACATCTGTATTTATTTATTTATTAATGAAGAGAAATCATTCTGGAGAAAACAGAGTAGGAGCTAAAACAGTGCTTGAAAAGCCTAAAGGGGAACTCAAATAATCTCATTTTATCTTTTAGGTATCAGTCTACCATTATTTTCTTGAATGTCTTCAATATTGTGTATTTACATAAAGCATTAGTAAGTTATTTATTGTGATTCACATAAAGCTTGTTCCATAAGATGCAAATTTTTGTTTTGATGCAAATTACAATTTCACATTATCTGAATATGGAGAAAGATGCTGTTCATGAATTCCATGGGCAGTCTATGATTGCGAATGTTTATAACTTTGAAATTTTTGAATACCACTGGGGATGGTTATGTTATAAAATACCCTTCTATTTGGACTTGTTCATAGTTTCTTGTGATTATATTGGGATTATGGATTTTGGAGGAAGCATACCACAAAGGTGAAATACTACACTCAGGAATGCTTGATATCAACAGGACTTACTGTTGGTCATATTAATCTTGATCAATGACTTACAATGGTGATTGTGATGTTACCTATCCTAAAGATATTTATAGGCAGAAAAATACAGTTAAGGTCCCAACACACTGTACAACAAGTATCTACAAGAAACTGCAAGTATGGCTGGAAAGGCTTGAAGGAAGGTATTATAGGGAGAATTTTAAAAGGATAATGGATGCTTTGTAGCTTATGGTAAGTCTTATGAAAATTTTAATGTATTCAGCTTTTATTTTGTGAATGATGTGAAAATCTTGATTTTTTCCTGAGTATTTCTTTGCTTAAAATGAGGACAGTAATTTAGAAGAAGTTGCTGACAAGCAATTCATGATTGTTTAAATTGAAGATAAAATTAGCAGTGTTTAATGATGGATTTGCTGTGATTTATAAGAGCTAGTGAAAGAGAAGAAAGAGTGTGAGATTCACTGTCTTGGGCAATAGGAAGAATGGACAGTTAGGAGACTGTGGGGTTAGCAGGTACAGTAGGAGTGACCTGGAGTTTGACTTTGGATTTGGTATAGTCTTGGTTGTCTGGTAGACACATGAGTGAAAATCTAATATAGGTTATTTGAAATAGTAGTTAATGAGCAGTCAAAGCCACATAACTTAGGTATGGTAAATACTAACAACACTCACCAACATTTCCATTTCTCTTTTCGCTAAGTATATAAAATAACACTTCTAGCTGACTTCAAATTAGCCAACAGAGCATGAACAGAATTGATCAATGTCACCTATGGTAAGAAGCAGTCATTTCACACCAGAATAAGACTCTACATGTTATGCTCCCATGCTCAAAAACAAATTAAAGTTGTGTTCTGAGACAGTGAAAACATCAGAAGATAATTTTGAAAATAAGCAGAGATGATCTACTAAGCTGAATCGATGTTATTATTAGATGAGAAATACATTGTTAACAAACTATAAAGAATTAATATAAAAGTAGTATGGTTTAAAGACATGAATGTCACTAGCATGCATGGTTTTATCTCCTAGCTCTGGCACTATCATCTATGTAAATTCATCAACGCTGTTAAATTTTTTTCTGTATGTAAAATGAAGGGAAACAAAAATGTCAATTTAATATGTCACCTTGAAGATGAAAGAATCCATACAGGTAAAATGCTTGGCAAAAGTCACTTAGCCAGTAGGTTTACTGTTATTATTATATTTTTACAGACTGTTACAAGTTTTATATTTATCTAAATTTCTAACACTACCTACTTTACTTCTGTCTCCACGCCTACTTAGCTATGTGGCTTGAGAGAAAGACAGGCTTTTGCTTGGCAGTCTCAATTTAAGCTCATGACTCTAACCCTTAATAAGATCTTGATGTTGTACAGCGATAACACTGTACTTCCTTAATCTATTCATTTTCCTGTATTCCTCGGTGCACTTTCCCCAACTTCTCTTTTCTAAGACTGCCAATATTTCTTCTAGAATCTTCTTCTCATTTTATTTTCATTTTTCTCTGAAAAAATATAAGCAATCAAATGAGAAGCCTGAATATTTCCACCATCAGTACTGTGAAATTACTTCCATCTTGGTCAAAATGTGGTGTCTTTTTTTTTCTTCATCAGTATGGATAAAATAATGTCAAGGAGGGAAAACTTCATGCAGCAAAACTCATCACCTCTCATCTACTCAAATTTGTTTCTAGCCATTATTAACTCTCATTTTTGAATCACTGAATTTTATCTCTGCTAGATTGCATATGTTTATTTTCTCATTGAAACAAACCTTCTCATTCAGTAGCACTAATAGCTTTCTCACTCATGGCATAGCTAAGTTCCTTAGAAGATGGGGACCTCTTCAGTTGTCTCCATTTCCTGTCTTCTCCTAAGTTATGTTTGAATCCACTCCATTCATGCACTTTCTCCAAAGCTTCACTGAACTGACTCCTGTCAGCATTACCAAAGGTCCTCATGCTGCTAGGTATAAAGTTCAGCTGTCACCATCTTGCTTGTATCACTAGGTTCAGCAATCATGAAGGAATCCTCCTGTTCATATGTGAGTTGGGTAAGTAAGAGAAAAGTTTCTATGACATTTATTCATGAAAATATTGACAGTTCTTGACACTGTAATGGTTACATTATCTATAGTTTTGTGATAATCCAGTGTCTTTCTCTTTAACCAAAGCCAAAAACCAAATTAAAAAGTCACAGTCATTTAACACAAATGAACGGATAAAATAAATGAGCTAATGCGTGATTCCTTGAAGATGTATTTAAGTGCCAATGTTCACAGAAATAACTCCAGATTAGGTTTTATCATGGATAACTGGAAAGAAAAAACAGTATGATGATACTGACTGAATGGTAAGGTGTAGATCTAGAATGTACCTCTAAGATCTCAAACATTTTTATTTTATTTTATTTACTTATTTGTTTTTATTTAAGGGAAAAAAAGACACGTATAACAAAGACAAAAAGCAAAAGACAAACAAACGACTAGAGTAAATGCACAACAGTAACATTGCAGGTTTACAAAACAGGATGATAGAAACTTGACAATGATTGCAATATTGCGTATCGTCGTCTTCAAAATGGTTGTTTACATTAACAGATATAGACATGTAAACTTGATCTAATCATATGAATATTAATTGTTCTTTCTCAATAGCGAATACATTCAGCAGTGTGTTCGTTTTAGTTATCTTACATATACATATATACAGATTTATATCTTTTCCTTTTCCCTTCCCTCTTTCCCCCTTTTCCCTTCCCAGTTACTTTTGCTCTTCGAGCTGTTTTTTACCCTTACATAGTATTTATTACAGATTTTGGATCATATATACTTTTTTAGTTTCTTACATTAGGGAAACAATACAGTATTTACACATGTGGGTTTGATTTATCTCACTTATGAATATGGTCTCAAGTCATGTCCATTTACTTATAAAAGTCTCAATGCAATCTTTTTTAATAGCTGAGTAGTACTCCATTGTATACAAATATCATATCTTTTTTATCCATTCCTTGATTAATGGGCACTTGGGTTGTTTCCAAGATCTGGCTATTACAAATTGGGTTGCTATAAACATGGGTGCACAGATATCACTGTGGTATGATGCTTTCAATTCTTCTGGGAAAATGCCCAGAAGTGGGATAGCAAACATTTTTAAACAGGATCATTGGGGTGAGATTGTTCCATGACAGTGCAGTACTCCTCCGTGGATTCATTCATGGATAGCTTGACTGCTGAGTGAGCTGCTGGAGGTCAGGCTGGTGGGATGAGGTGGGTCACTGGAGGATGACCTAGAGGGGCGTATCTCTCTTTTTGGCTCTCCCTCTCTCTCTGCTTCTTGACTGCCATGGTATGAGCAGCTTTCTTGTACCAGACCTTACACATATTCCCTTCCTGCCCTGAGTCTAGAATGTACCTCAAAGATCTCAAGCATTTTTATTTTATTTTATTTACTTATTTATTTTTATTTAAGGGAAAAAAAGACACATATAACAAAGACAAAAAGCAGATCTTTGAGGTACATTCTAGGAAAACAAAAGCCAACATAAGCCACTCCTCCTTCAAGTTTCAAGTGTTGGGTATTGTGTCTCAGGAAGGAGAAAGGGACTAACACACTAAACAGGTAAATATCTTGATGATATTAAAAGCTAGAGCCAGTGAATTAAGTATGTGGAGTCAGGAGGCAGACTGTAAGAATTTCTACTTAGCATACTCGCCACTTAAAAGATGTCTAATATGTTGCAATTTCCTTATCTGTAGAATAAGAAAACTATGATGTACATCTTAAGTATTTTAGATGCAATATTTAATTACTTTATCATGCCTTTATCCCTTCTTTTTAACATCAGGCTCCAAACATCTGTTCGATGTTTGATTTGAACTCGAGTCTGATATACATATTGGGCACTCACTGCTATTAAGAGCAGATATGCTACACAGTAATGCAAAGGGTTTACTTGTCACATTTAATACTTAATCATTGTTTTCCTTCACATGTGGAACCCTTTCTAAATCCAACTATCTTGATGAATAATAAGGTATATGTGTTTTTTTACTTTATTAATATATGGTCGCATTACATAGCGTTAGCATTTATTTTAGACAGTACATGCGTGTACTTTGTGCACCTTGATTTTTTTTTATTTCCCTGAATCAGTCCAACCATTTCCCTCACTAGATTTCTCTTCCTTTTTTTTCATTATTATTATTATCATTATTTTTTAGTTTTCTTGTGTGCCACATAATGATTACTTTCACTGTGTACATTAATGGTGCGCCATAAGTCTTTTTAAGTCCCCTTTCCCTTCTCCTCCCCCAGTCTCAGTTTTTGGACCTCTTCCCATGTGCAAAATATATATTTTCCTGTTTTTTGTTTTGTTTTGTTTTGTTTTTCTTTTGTGGCACCGGTGATTGAACTCACAACCTTGCACCTGCCAGACAGGCGCTAAAGCTGTTGAGCCAAACTCCTGGCCCTGGTTTTTTGAGTCAGGGTCACACTATGTATCTTAGGCCAAACTTGCACTCCCATTGTAGCCCAAGCCGGCCTCGAACTCACAACTCTCCTCCTACCTCAGCCTCCCTAGTGCTGGGATTAAAGGCGTGCGCCACCATACCCAGCTTCCTGTATCTTTTTATCAGTCTTTTACTTGTACTTTGGATTGCTCAGAAGACAGAGCCTCTGGTATTTAAGTTTGTGTGCTCGTCATATGTAATATTATGTCTTCAAGGTGTCCCCATTTTCCTACCAATGTCTTGCATTTATCTTTCTTCATAACCAAGTATCGATTCCACATTTTCATAATCTTATAAGTTCTTATATGCTTGTATACAAATCTTCATTAAATCTGCATTAAATCTGTTCTATAGTAAGCATTAAATGTTTTCCTCTAGCAAGTACTGACTGCTAAAAACTTTCAAAGTTCCCATAGGTGAAAGGGCCTTTAAAGAATCCTCTATCTTTAAAGAATATTCTAGTTTTATGATTAATAAAAAATAAATCAAAAGATCAACCTGAATGAATACGTTTTACCTTAGCATTCAAGTAAAATAAGAGCTTCTAATCATAACTATTAGAATACATTCATATGTGTCAGTTGGTGTCATTGAGACTTACTTGTGCAGTAATAGTGGCAAACAAACTGAATAAAGATCTTTAAACTAAGGTAAATTAGTTCACATCTAGGACTTATTCTTCCCTTTTCTGTGTTGCACCCGTGTTTTGCTCATTTTCACTCATTTTGCTCCTTTAATCTAAGCGAAATTCATGTTCTATGAAAACTAAGGCAACTCCTGAAAAGAAGCAGTTTCATCTCTGGGCAGTTTAATAAGCGTCTCTATTATTTTCAGACTCATAAACACCAATTAGAGCAGAGGACAAAGCAACTGCTCATCCTGATACCATTGTCTTTATTGCTGCTTTCCTGAGTCCCCTGGCCCTGTTTTTCCCTTCTCTAATCACACAGACTTTGAATGAATATTAATTAACAGATTGATGAATATATCAAGAGAGGTGAGACCTAGGGTTAGGGTAGGCAGTATTTACTCCCACGTTAGCTGATTTTCTTCTCAAATGAGATTCAGAATGTAAAATAAATTTAGCTAAAATTAGCGTTCCCTGTTATTTTTCAAGTTCGGTGTGACAAATTCGATTTTTGAAAGGTTAGAATAAACGTACTGGTATGATTTGATATTTTAAAAGGTCAAAATATTACCTTTTTACACAGCATCAAATAAATGGTGATTACATATTACATTTTGCAATGTAAGGAGATGTGATGGGAATTTATTTTAGAAGTAGTCACACAATATATTAAAACTTCTTAATCTATCAATTTGAAACTATGATTCAAAGTTGTGGTTGCTATGAAAACAAGGTTCAGAATAATATAATAACATATTTGCAGTGTAATTTTCTTTGGAATTTCAGCAGTTAGTAACTTAATCAATTACCCATTGCATTTTTGCTTGCTTAAATATTGCCCATAACTAAACCCATTTCATTTATTATCTTTCCTGAGAAACTGATATTTTATTTGTTAAGTTAGATACTTCTCATAAAAATCAGATCCTTGAAAAAATGATTTCTTTAGTAATATTCTATGCCTTTTAAAGAGGTCTAAAGTTGTAGAAATAACATTACAATAAAAACATTATTTCAATCCCTCATTTAGTTGTTTACTCTTTACTTCGTATTGTGAAGATTACACGGGGTTGAAACTTTAAGCTTTCATTATGAAAATTAAAGGTGAAGGACCTAATTTTTAAGGGTCACTTTAAAAATTTGCTTTACTTTTATTCTTGTCATTCTGCAAGTGTAGGAATAATTTTACAGTTACTACTAAAAAAGCTACAACTGCTTTAAAACTTAAACACTTTCAAACTATGTTAGAGGTATAAAACACGTACATTTGGATGTGAATTTGGATTTTGTAGGTGCCTATTTATGGAAGAGTTCAGTTTTGGGAGAATGTGGTGAGGAGGATTCAGTTGTAAGTCTGACTATACCTTGGACACAAATATGCAATGCAAAACAAACCGAAAAAATCACACACACACAAATATTATAAATAAACTTTTTATCAGTAGACACATGATTTACTTGTGTGAATTTTTCCCATCTGCACATGATCATAATGCCAGGTCAGTTTGTATCTGTGAAGATTCTCAACTCAAATGTTTGTAAGTTGAGGAGGTACTATAGAGGCAAAAAGCATCATTGATATTGAAAGAACATATACACAAATATTTGCATATTAAATTTCTTACTGAAAATAGTGCACTTTTTTCCCTGTGTGTATCAAAGCAGTGCTTGATTATGACCAGAGTCTGCCTACCATCAATAAGGAATTTGGAAAAAAAATGAGTGATTTGCTTATTCGCTTAGAAGCTGCAGGATCATGTACCCAGTGCAGCCCCAAATTTACTCTTTCATCCGAAGTTTCTCACTTACAGTTCCTTCTGAAATATTCTCACATCGGTTTTCTCCAAGCTCCAGCTTCAATTCTATTTCTGACTCTCAAATCAACTGTTTTCCCTAATTCCAGGAAATCAAGAAAGTTCAACTGTCTGTTTAAGTAATCAAAGACAGTCTCCTGAGTGTCAGCAAAGGGGAGTACACTCGATAGCACATGTTTCTGTAGAGGGAAGATGAAGGGAAAGAGTTGTGAAAAACACTTAAAACTTTTGATATACATATATATTTAAGAATATTTATTTAACATGGGGACTATCAAAATTATGCGTTGTAAATACCTAACTGAATTTTTAAGTTCATAACCACTATAGAAAATTATTCCATTAATTGGCCATTCTTGAAAGCCTTTGCTAAGTTTTCAGCTCCAAATGTCCCATAACAGAATGATATTGTTATGCTAGTGTAACCAAGTGTCCTGTTTCTATTGCACCTGCATCGATGTTGATGTGTCTTTAATTGCATATGTTATGCTCTTTATTTCCTGAAATCAAAGGAAATAATGGCAAGACAAATAGATGAATTCTTCTGAACCAAACTATTTATGTTCTGTCAAGCTATATGTCATTTTTTTCTCTTCTGTCATTCATGGAAGCTGTTGTTTAACAGTTTTTAGCATTTTTAGTTAAAAATAAGTCTTCATTTTTATGTTGGAATACGCAATAATGTGATGCCGAGATTGTGCAATGATTGCATTCCCCCTGTACCACAGGAGACTTGATGATAAATGAGTGGGAAGACCATGTTACAGATATCCAAAGGCAGGACAGCACCTGTTTCTCTCTCTAATGTTGATTTTTAAATTATCAGGAAAAAGAGAAACTTGTAAATAGCTTATATTAAATTCTATTATTACTACAGCTTAATCTTCTTTGCTATGGCAGAGTTAGATTGAGATTGGTTTAACCCAAGGCCATTCACCTGCCCTCTACACTTTCAAAGACAGGTTTGCATTTTCTTGTTGTCAAAAGGATTATTAACACCTAGTTTACTTTAATTAAGAGAGATATTTTGCCTCTCTGTTCTCTTCGGGTTGCACTGTGAGTACACCACTTGGAATGACATTCAAACAGGCAGAAGGCATTTGCTTATAGCTTTCCTTCCAGATTGTGTTATTAGATTCTAACTTTTTCCTGCCCTAGCTAACCTCTCTATCAAGACTTTATTGAACTATGTGTGCATAGGTGTTGATACCAACATTTATTTACAAATTTCAGTGGATGTGGACAACACTTTAACACAGGAAACTACTCCACTTGTAAAATGTTACTTGAAAGTTTCAACAGATGGCTAGTACCTCAGGTTCCTCACCATACTATGGACAATATCCAACACGAGTGCGTATTGCTTCTGAATCTTTAGTAACCAAAGTGATCTTGACGTAATGTATACATACATGAACACATGCATAGAGAAAGCACCATATTTAACCAATAGATATGTTAAAAGATAATGTCAAACATTCTGGTTTAAGAATTTTTTCAATAGTTTTATCATAAAGAAGGACATATGGGCTTGCGTGCACACCCAGATCCAGCCAGGCGTATTTATCCTTTGGAAGACATGAAGATTTTTAACTGCTTCATATTTGAGGGAATAACTGATGAATGAATGTGCATGTTATATTTTGCATTTCTTTTACATTTTTAACTATGATAAAACATTATTAATATTATTTTTAAATACTAGCATTTATCTAGAATATCAATGTGTCCATTTTTAGAGACATTTTTTTCAAAAATCTACCTTCACAATTCCTGAAATAAACCTAAACTTATATTCTATTAGGTATTTCTCTGTTCTCACTAAAAGGTACCCCGGAAATGCTGAATTTGAGCACATGTTCTCCAGTGTACTAGGAAGGATTTTGGATCTAGAGTTATGTATGACAGCTAATACTAATTTCTATATCTATGGACTTTTGTAATGTCTTTGAATACTCTGATTCAAATCCATGAAAAAGTAATGCAAAACTATGTTTTCTCACATATTTTATGACTCTGAGTAAATATAAAGAAAAATTAAAATTCCATCAGGATACATTTTGATGAAATATACTGGGTCATACTTAAGAAGCTGTTTTGTACATAATCCTATAAAAGACAGAAAACATGACTCTTGAGTAACTTCATTTATTTTACATATTCTTGAAGAGGGATGAAATACCTTGAGTATAATTTCACAAATTTTCCCCACAGAAAAAGTCAATTGATAATTTAGAAAGTAGACAAAGAAAGCAGTCACACATATAAAGACCAGGATGTCAAAATATGAAACAGAATAGCAAACATTTCCAGACATATTAAGTATCATTCTTAAAACAAGAATACTAAATTAATTAACATTTTGACATTACCCATCACTGTGAAAGATTTCATTTTTATCATTTTCATGAAGCAATTTTCTCATTAATTGTTCAGGGAAAATTAAGTATATTTTGTGCTCTGGGATTTACTTCTGAACTGGTATTTGAACAAATATTAGTTAACTTTCAATAGTGTTTTATCACAATCTCATCTTTGGAATTTCCAATACTAGTTGCGTCATCATTCTTTATTTTGTACGCATTGTATATTTTTTGTTTAATACCTAATAATTTAGATTTTGCTTTCTGTTATAATTTTAATAATCTAACATCTGAACCTAAACAGTATTACTAAATAATCCCGAAAGTAAAAAATCACAATGCCTCTGAATTGAAAAGATCTAATAGATCCTCTAGACTCTATTTTAATTGGTAAGTTTAATTGTACTTTATATATTTTCCCTATTAAGTGTTTTTTTCAATGACACAAAAAACTCATTAACTTTCAAAATAGAAAAGTAAAACTGAAATTGTAGGTATGTGCCTAAAACTATGCACTACTGAATGATTCTGAGAGCTGTACATTTTAGAGCAGGAGAGATAATCAACAAGGCCCCCTCTGCTGCTCTGGACAGGAAGATAGATGCATTACTCTTCTGTGCTTTAGGGAAAAATTGATTACTGATGGCTCATGGAACCAACATGAGAAATTTTCTTAATATAACAAACCTGTAAATTTGAATGGTGATTTTAATACATGAGATATGATGGAATTATTATACATATGAATAAAAAAGTACCAAAATAAAATGTTCTTATTATATTTAAGACCAACAATATATCCAGCATAAACTTAATAATCAAGTATAAACTAATTGGAATTAGAGATCTGGAACATATATTGAAAGAACAACTTGCAAAATTGTTTTAAATGGTACCATAACATAAAAATTAAATCAAAGTGAAGAAATAACCTCGCTGTGTTTATGGACATTAAAGAACCTGTCTGTGGACTTTCAGTAATGTGCGAGAGTTATTTTCTATTACCAAAATAGCTGAAGAGGTAAAGGTTATTGAAGTGAGTTATGATGATTAATCTGGATATGCCAACTTGGCAAGATTACATACTACCTAGAAATCCATGATATTAATAAAAAACATAATTAAAGGTAGATAATAGGAAATAAGAAACTAGATGTTTTGCAAAAGAGAAAGGGACAAGAGATGTTGGAACTGGGGCAGGAGTGGAGGTGAAAGGGAATAAAAAACAGCTAAAATGTTTTATTACTTGTGCAAACTCCCGAAAGGAATATAATCATTATGTACTTGCAGCCATGTACTAATAGAAAATAGAAACTGGGAAAAAAAGGAATACCTAAGACATTAGTAAAAACTACCCAGACTACATATATGTTCCATTCTGTTTCTCTGAAGTCCCTAACAACAGCTCTCCAACATGATTAGTCTCTTACGATGCATAGAGGAGTGTGGCAGAATGAAGAACTGCCCTGTTCCAATTGCCACTAATGTTCTCATGAAAAATATTTGCTGTATGTAACACCAGCAGCATCAATAACAGCAAAAAGCACTTAGAAATACCTTAAGAAGAAAGAGAGACCCATGAAATTCTTCTGGAAGTTGCACTCCAGGTCTAATTGATTATTCAGAGAAGATGAAGCAAACCCAGAGAGTCTGATAATTTAAGGTTGTAAATCATATAAAATACTATTTATTTAAGTTTATTCAAATGCAATCCCATGTGATTGAAACTGGATTACATGAACATTGAACATGCTTTTTAAGTCTGATTTATAAAATGAGCAAACACTTTGTTTGAAGTAATATAATACTAATGAATGAAAACCTACAAATTTTTAAGTGTTAAATTGCAACTACTTAAACAGCATTGGTAAAAGATAGCATGAACTAGTCACAGTTATTAGACTAGATTGGTGAAAGCAAATATAATTGTTATTTCAACACTTCCTGTAGCAGTCAAGCAGTCTAAATATTCGGCTTTATTATTATTAATTAGACCATAACAAAGATAGAATATCTTGATTTTCGTGTTAATAAGTTCAACAATGTTGAAAAGATGAGTGCATAAAATCATATCATAATGGGTAAATGGGGCCGGAGTTTTCCTATTTTCACACCGTGAGATAAATCTAAACTTGTTTTACAATTTGGCCTTGATGATGTGTCAATAAAAGAGACACAAGAGAAATCTTTTCTATAAATTATATGAAAAACATGGATAATATTGTGGGAGGAAAATATTGCAAATCAAAATGAAATATGTTTTAAGTGAGTTAATATCTCAGAAAATGTAAATGCATAATATATGGTAGAAAATATTGGTTGATTCATGCTATTTTGGGAAAATAAAATTCTTAATTTAGAATATGTATTTAAGAACAATGTATTTTAAGACTAGAATTAAACTGTGGGATAAAATACTATAAAAGTCAAAAGAATCAGAATTAACTGCATAATTTTCATACAAATCATCATCATCATTATTAGTCTTTTTGAGACAGGGTCCTTGACCTCATTTTGTAGCCCAGGCTTGTCTCAAAGTGCAAGTGATTTTCCTGCCTCAGCCTCCCTAGTGCACCACTACTAGACCTGACCTTTTCTTTTTCTTTTTTTTTTTTTTTTGGCGGCACCAGGGATTGAATTCACAGCCTTGCGCCTGCCAGGGCAGGCGCTTAAGCCACTGAGCCAAACTCCCGGCCCTGGTTTTTTGAGGCAGGGTCGCACTATGTAGCTCAGATCGGCCTTGCACCGCGTTGTAGCCCAAGCTGGCCTCGAACTCACAACGCTCCGCCTACCTCAGCCTCCCGAGTGCTGGGATTAAAGGCGTGCGCCACCACGCCCGACTTACACCTGACCTTTTCGTGAAAAGTATTAAAGAAGAGTGGCAATGCAAATATGTAAGCAAAACATTGGAACCACAGTACAGATTTTGGAAAAGCACTGCGGGCTTTTAAGGTTATAAGCATTAGGAATTTTAAAACATGCAAACATTTTCAGTTTCTCTAATCATAAAAACTAATATTATGACAATGGACTTTCTTATTTTGGGGACATTGACATCAGTTATGTATATATAGTTCCTGCCTGGGATGTATTTCCTGTCTGTGATAGTGGTTGGTGTGGAGTTTCGTGAAGCAATGGAGTTAAAGTTACTTCCATGTTTGTTTTCTATCTCAAAATAATTCCCATGCCAGAATGAAAACTAAAAAA